>BMAO01030033.1:0-19743 GCA_019973975.1 Trichonephila clavata
TCCGCTATCCAGACTGCTAGCACGAGCAGGCGATAATGCAATCAATTTAAAATAAAAACTTTAAAAAAGTTTTTAGGAGGTGTAATTTTAATAACTACTTGTACTTTGAAATGTATTCCATTTTTAAATGGTAAATAAATTGAAGTTGCTGAACTAGAATTATTTCCTTAATACCTACACTCCTAAAAATACCTTTGTCTAAAAACATAATTCTATCGTTATAAATAGTGCAAATAACCCTTAAGTAAAGGCCCTCAATAATGCAAGAAGAGAGGGATAGTTGTAAAGTGTTCTTAAGCATAAATTTAAAAAGTTGTTAAAACTGTATTTTCTGTAGGTAAATAATGTGTCTACTACAGAATTACGTTCGTAAATCTATTACTAAATGTACTAATGGTAGAAAGTAATTTTATAGTGAATTAGAAAACTTAACTTTGTGTAACCTTCTAATTTTTAATTGAAATTCTGAAATAATTTAATTTTCCTCCCTCTATAGGATTGCTCCCCTCCCCTTTATTTTATTTTCATTTTCTTTGAAATCCAACTACCAAATAACATCGAACGAAATTTCTGTTTTATCTTAATACATACACTGCTAGCCACCGTAAATGCAACACCAAGAAAGACAAGAGATAGCGCAACAAAATTTATTTTGTAGATAACATGTTGATCAAGTATCAAATGATTAAATTTATAGACTTCTGTGAAGTGTGGTTCCTGCCAGAATCAGTAGCCAGAGTAGCTGCCATTGTTGGAGATCACTGCTGCCACACGACTCGGCATTGATTCAAAGAGACTTTGGATGTGTTCTTGGGGTACAGCAGACCAAGCAGCTTCCACACGTTGCCAAAGTTGATCTGGTGTGGCAGCTGGGGTGTAATCTGGGTCAATCGTTGAGCAACCATAGGCCACATGTTTTCTATCGGCGAAAGATCCAGACAGCGAGCCGGCCAAGGAATCAATTCAATCTGGTGATTGACGAGGAATCTTTGGACAATGCGTGCCACGTGTGGTCGCGCATTATCCTGTTGAAATATGGCTGTGGCCAAGCCCTGAAGGTAAGGAAAGACAACTGGCTCTAACACCTCGAAGATGTAGCGCTTGCTGTTTAAAGTATCGGCAATGCGTACTAGAGGAGTGCGAGAGCGATATCCAATACTGCCCATACCATAATACCCGGTGCAGGACCAGTGTGGTGGTGCATAACGCAGCTGTTCAGCATCCTCTCTCCACTGCGTCTCCAGATTCGAATCCAACCATCGTGGGGTTGCAAGCAGATGCGTGACTCGTCAGTAAAGACAACTTCATTTCATTCTGCGCCCACATCCTTATTTCATCGCACCATTGGCGGCGGAGACGTCTGTGGTTCTGCGTCAAGGGTAGACCAAGCAATGGACGTCTTGCGGACAGACCACTCTGCTGTAAACAGCGTCGAATGGTACGTGCAGACACTGAATGATGCGTTACAGACTCAATGTGCTGTGCTATGGTTCCTGTTGTGACTGAGCGATCCGTCACTGCCATGCGCACAATTTGCCTGTCCTCACGTGAAGTGGTGCACTGAGGTGGATGCGACTGACCACGTCGGTCCGTCGTACCCTCCTGCATCCAACGGTCACATATCCGCATTACAGCTGTTTGGTTTCGTCCAACACGACTACGAATTTCCCTAAAAGATAATCCACAATCTCGGTAGGCCACTATCCTTCCTCTGTCGAACTCGGATACTTGATCAAAGGCTGATCGCTGTTTTCTACGAGACATAACTGATCGTTTTTTGAAAAAACCACAAGAAAAACACAATTACCGAACTTAAATCGTCGAAATCTCCAAGCCTTATATAGCACTTTGAGGTGGCGCCACAGGCGTCCGTGATGTGTGTCTGCGCTGAAATTCTAATCATATTTGCATATCTTACCTCCGCTAATGCATGTTGTAAATTTCATGTTATTTGCATGTTTCCTTCAGGGTGTTGCATTTACGATGGTCAGCAGTGAAATTTTGAAGATAGAGCTCAAAACATCAAATTTTAAAGTCGCATGCGTGAATGTAAGTGAATGATTCATTTGGAAGAAGATACTCTCATCTAGATAAATTAAAACCCTTTTATTTTTGGTTCACAGCACACGGATACATCACGTCATACATAAAATATATATTTTACACCCAAAAATGCATGTTCACACAGCAAAACAGAGGAAGGAAAGATTTCTTAACGTCAACACCACACCAGATGGCGTTAGCAGATCAGTTAAAGTCAAGGAGTCTGTTACAAAATTGCAATAATTTGATTTTTAAGTACTTATTCTGTGTATGTTTTTATATATTTTTAAGGTATAAAGTCTTAGGAGTGTCAATTACTTCTGACGAAGATGTTGAGGCAGTGGACAGAATAAAGAAGGAGTACAGAGTAAGTATATTGCATAATTGAATTTAAAATACCAAATTATGTTTTTGTAAAAATTAAAGACATAAATAAATCTTTAATTTATTTTTGTACAACTAACTTCCCCTGATTATCTTCCTAATTTATCTTTTATTATTATAATATATCCCTGATTATCCACTTTATTTTTATTTTTTAAATTATATATATATATTTTAAGTGAAAATCCTAGTAAGGTAAAGAATTATTTCTTAAGTTTATATTTGAAAGAAATTAAATAAATTGAATATAAGAAAAGAGTGCAGAGATTTCAAGACGTTTCCGTTTTATTTTTAAATTCATTGCTTATAATTTGAGTTACACACTTAGATTGAGCTTTTTGATATGAAGTCATTTTGTGAAAAAGAATTGTCAGTAACTGTTATCAATAGAAAATTACTAAGTATTGAACCATTTTTGAATCATAACTAAATGGTTGATCTTTTGAAATAATTTGACAAGGATTGTATATAATTTTTTCTTTTTATGGAGAGTCAAAGTTAGGTGATATTCTCTCAAACCGTTTCAAGCTACTTTAATTTTGACTAAATCAGCAAAGGGTTTTTTAGATTTTTAACTGTATTTACTAGAATATGAAAGATCACGTTATTGAAAAAATCGCAGTAAAATTCTAAAATTTGGAATCACAGTACCTAATGATGTGATTGAGGGGGCCAACAGATGTGTTTTTAAAATGAAGATGCTTTTTGCTAATAAAAATATTTGCTATGATTGTTATGGATAGAAAAAACTAGTGTTGTACCATTTTGGAATCTTATTTGAATAGACCTATTTTTGAGAAACTTGCCTAGGGTTATGTACTGCTTTTTTTTAGAGTTAGATTTATGTGACATCACTTTCTGAAACCCCGGTTCAAACAAACTACATTGGTTTTAATTAAACCTGGCAAAGGTGTTTGCTTCACTTGTGATTGTGATTAATAGCACGGCTATGTAAAATGACATTAGTGAAAAATAATCCCTACAAAATTGCGAAATTTTTTCTTAGAGTACCTAATAATGTAATGATTTTTTGGTA
Source organism: Trichonephila clavata (assembly GCA_019973975.1). Lineage (NCBI taxonomy): Eukaryota > Metazoa > Arthropoda > Arachnida > Araneae > Nephilidae > Trichonephila > Trichonephila clavata. Next base: position 3,464 of record BMAO01030033.1, read on the forward strand.
TTGTTCCACATTTTCAGAAAATACTACTCATCGCTTAACGAAATGATAGGGATTTTTTTGCCCAGCAAATGATATATCACCCCACCCCTTACCCACTTGACGTTTAGTTTTGGGGTGGCTTGTATGTTGCCCCATGCAATTGGCGAATTTCAACAAATTTTTGTTTCCACCGGATGATGTTTTGAATGAAATATAAGAATGGTATATAAATAGGTTACCATACTTTGTAAAATCTTTGGGGATATAATCTTTAGAAGGTAGTTAATATTTGGCGATAAATGTCCGGTATAGTTAAGGTATCCGACTACCCTAAAATTGTGAATTTTGCCAAATATTGACAAATTTATTTTATGATTTTATTGTATAGACCATCTTATTAGCTTTAAAAAATTACCAAGTTTATTATTTTCCGTTCACTAGATCAAAAACTACAAGTGTCTTACACTCATGTCCATAAATTAAGGATAATTCAGAATCACACAGAAATTGAACTCTAAAATAAAAATTTCACCTGTAGAATTATCACACACATCTTGAAGAATATGCAAATTACAGGAAACCACCAGATGGCGCGGATAGTACGTCACAATGACGAGAGTGTAAGAGAGGGGTATATAAGGAATGGTGGCAAAGAAGTAAAATTGTTCACAAGCGCTTTAAAAGCCTTTCAGTGCAATAACCGCATAGTTATGGCACAAAGGAAGCATTTGGATGATTTTTTACGTGGTAGAATTATCGGACGACTGGAATGTAGACGTACCCAGCTGGAAGTATCCGAGGAACTTGGTATCGCCCAGAGTGTCATCTCCAGGCTTTGGCAACGATTCCAAGATGATGGTAATGTGAGTAGATGTTACAGCACAGGTCGCCCCCGAGTTACAACGCCGAATGAGGACCGTATTTGGCAATTACTGCCAAAAGAAACAGACGGAGCACAGCATCAGACCTGTCTCGTCAGCTCTCTTCAGCTACCGGTACGACAGTTTCAAGGCAGACTGTGTACAGACGGTTAGGGCACATTGGTCTATATGCTCGTAGGCCTGTCAGATGTGTTCCCCTTACCGCAACTCACTGTCATCTGCGATTAACCTGGAGTACAGAGCATGCGTTGTGGACACCGCAACAGTGGTCTTGTGTGATGTTTTCCGACGAGTCCAGGTTTAGTTTGCAGTCTGATTCTCGCCGGACTTTCATATGGAGAGCGCCAGGTACCCGTTACCACCAATAGAACACCATTAAATGACACCGTTACGGTGGAGCAGGATGGCTCGTTTGGGGAGGAATTTTTCTTGGTTCCAGAACTGACCTGCATGTTCAGAGTGTAACGATGACAGGCCACATCTATCGGGATGTCATTCTGGAACAACATGTACGTTTGTTTCGGGGCGCCATGGGTGCTGAATTTCTGTTTATGGATGACAACGCCCGTCCTCGCCGTGCAAACATTGTAGACGAATGCCTTCAATCGGAGGATATCACCCGTATGGATTGGCCAGCATACTCACCGGACTTGAATCCAATAGAGCATGTGTGGGATATGCTTGGCCGACGAATTGCAGCCCGTCAACCCCCTCCCACCTGTCTACCGGAACTTCGGAGGGCATTGCTTGATGAGTGGTGTAATATTCCCCAAGATCAGATTGATAATTTGATACTCAGCATGCGTAGGCGTTGTATTGCATCGTCCGGGAGACATACTCCATATTAACCATCATACTAACCATGTTATACTGTTTTTTGTAAATAGGTTCTTTTTTGAAATTTGCTCCTGGGAGTAAAAATCGCAATTTTTATTAATTATGTCAAACATATAGCATCTTTTTTGTTCTTTACCTTTTGTTTAATAAACAGACTTTACAAATAAGTCAAATTTGTTTTGCTTCTGTCTCTTTCTTTCCCTGAACTTCATTATCCTTAATTTATGGACATGAGTGTAGTATAAAAGCAGATGCCATTACTTTAAGCAAGATGCCATACTTTAAAAAGTGCTTTACTCGAAACGTGTTTTTCTTTTAAATGCTCAAACGGGGACAGCGATTGCTAAAAAAGTTTTGGAAATAATTAACTTAAATTTTTTGTGTATGTTCTGTATAATAGTAGAAGTGTTTTAACCTTCAGATTTATTAATCACTGTTTTATTACAAAATTTACAGTCTCTTATGTTAATATGATTACTGTTTTTTTAAGCAATTTCATATAATAATTAAGATAAAGTGCTCTAGTTCTTGTAAAAATTAAAATATCTCTTATTCTGAAGATCACTTCAAAAATGAATAGCATAGAAATGCATCAGAATTGAAAATTTGTTCATGAACTTTTGGTACAAAAAGGGCCACGTTTATGTTATTTTTTGTCAATTTTGACCCATTTTTTTGCATTTTAGTAATAATAACTACTTTTTCTCTTCTTAATTTTAGCATACTTTTCTTAAAACGTACTAAACAAATCTAAAAACCAAAAAAAAAAAAAAAATTACTATATCTCCATTTTTTTAAAAAAGTTGTCCCAAGTAGTCAGATTCCTTAATACGTTCCATTTCCTCTTGTCAATAAAATGCATTGAAATCTTTAACATATGTAGTTTTTATTTTCATTATTTGAAAAACAACAATACCTTGACTTATGCTACCCGGAGTTGAGCGATTTTCAAATCTCGTCGGTTCATCTTGTGTTTGAGAGCTACCCAACTCGATTATTTACTCACTGCTTCTTGTTTAACTAATGTACATGTTTAGACATATCGCGTGAAATCGACGCTTATCTGATTGTCTTCATTGTCTAGTTTTGACCCACGTGTAAAAGTTGAATTTTGCCACCCATTACAGCCAGCTGGCTTCAACCGTTCATCAAAACGTTCAAAGCTTATACGATACGATCAAACACCTGCATGAAACGATGAGTCAAAACAACGGATTCTCTGTTAAAGACTTTTGGAAACAATTCGATGTTTTCGATATAGTGATAATCTCATCGGACAATCTTGGAATGAAATTTCATTAAAATCTTTAAATGGCGTCTGGAAAAAAACAAAGCAAGACAATGAAGAATTTGAGTCATTGGGCCCAAGTTATTATTAATGGCATGCTACAAGAAAGTTTTGCTTGAGAAAAAAAAATCTTTGAGAGCTTACAGACTACTTTGTTCGAAACTTTCTACGTTGCAAGAACTTTGGTTCGATTTTTGTGTTATCTAAGATTCTGTTAAACATCGTTTTCTTCTAAATTATTATTTTCTTCGTCTCCCCCCCCCTCCGACCAAAAGTAATTTACATGTACTTAAATGTGAAATTATACCCCAACTTACGCGAAATCGACTTACGTGGTAATCACTATGTCCTTCCTATCGCGTAATTTCGGGGTTTTACTGTATATTTAAATAGGACTAACTGATTGGCTGCCAGCAGACTGATATCATATAATCGCAGTGGCGCACACAAGAGGGGTGTCCTAGGGGTCCGGACCCCCCCCCCCAAAGCCCTTGAGTTTTTTTTCGATTGATGATAATTCTATACATATACAGTCGACTCTCGATGATTCAAACCTTCGATAATACGATCCTCTCGATAATTCGAAGTATATGCTCAGTCCCCAGAAAAACTCTTGATATTTCGAATTAAAACAATACGTTTGGGTACACTCAATATTTCGAAGTAAAATCTGTGGCTGACCTGACTGCAACACGCAATAATTCGAAGTTATCTTATAAAATTCTCGACAATTTTAACTCTCATTATCATGTACAGCCCTGTAGCAAACAGGTTCAAGCTTACAACTTTTGCGTTGTATTGTCTCTGCATGTCTCCCCTGTGACGTAGCTCCTTTAATGCGCATCTGTTTGCTACCCCTTCTTCGTGTTTTTCGGTGCATCAGGCGAAAATACACTTTTTTTTGCTTTCCTTCTTCAAGTGGACAATAGACCAACCACACTTGTTGTCAGCCGTCTATATCTTTCGTTTAACATATGGGTTTGCTACACATGTGTTCAGAAAGGATGGTCCACTATTGTGAAGAAGAGATGCGTAAGATTGTGTATGAATGTGTATTGAATGTATTCTTTTAATACAGAACTTTTCACTCCTGTATAATATATTACTTCTTAAAAACTACTACAAAATAATTTTATACATATGTACAATTGTTGTTTTATTACACAGTTTCAAATTTAAATGTTACATAGTTTCAGATTCTCTTCTAGTATTTTGGGAGTTTTTTTTTTCTATCCTCTTGATAATTCGAAGTTTTTCATTGGTCCCTCCAACTTCGAATTATCGAGAGTCGACTGTATAAATAACGTAAAATTTAATTAAGTACTTGTAGTTAACAATTTATTTTATTAATTGTGCTAATTATCAATTCAATAATTTATTTTTTACTGTTTTTTGTTGACAAAATCAGAAAAATCAATCGGTGTTGTCTTGAGGTATGATACGAGTTGGGGGGCTTTCGACCATGGACCCCCTTGAAAATTTTTTGTGTGCGCTACTGTATAATCGAGAGTCAAAATATTTCTATCCCCCCTCAATAATTGCTCTAGTTTCATATTGCATTATTTTATCTGATACTTTTAATATTTAAAAAACTTATTTAGGAAAAAAATACTTTTTTTTCTTTTAAGAATGATGTTGAGTATTGGAGAGATTTCCAATCCGACGATGAAGTTTTTCTGCTTGTGAGTAAATCTGTATTTAAAGAGGTTAAGGAAACTCTCGACAATAATCAGATGAAAATTGAGATAGTACAAAATAATTTAGATGAGTAAGTAGAAATTTTTTATAGACATTTCTACCTCACCTTTGATTTTTCTGAGTGATAATTAAATTCAAATCTTTAATAATATTGTTTATTAAAAAGATTATATTTAGCTGAATAAGTTTTATAATTAAAAATGCCTAAAATGTATTCAACTAAACACATAGGTTCTCAACGTGGGCGATAACGCCCCCTTGTGGGCATTTGAGGTTTTCAGGGGGGCAGTAAAAGACCCAGAGATAATTAGGGGACGTTGAATAGCGCGGAGGGGCTTGGGCAGATTAACCAAACATAGTCTAAAAAAAAAGACTAAAAAACACGCTGATTTGTACTAACAAAAGTAAACTTTAATACTGTTTACTTATGTTGATTGTATGTATTTAAATCATTCCTATATCACATATACGAAAATTCACATATTTCGACAGTTCGGGAAGTGGATGAAAAACTTAAAGATTACATTACATTTTTACCTACATTAAGTTGAATGATATAGTGTATTTTAATTTCTGTACTGCACGGGTTGTCTTTGTCTCTGAGCAGTAGGAAAATGTTTCGGCCACTGCATTTCATTACGTATATTATCCAAGAAGCATAATTAAATACGTTAACCAGGAATTAACGTGTAATTCTTTAAAGGCTGAACTGTCAATTTATTTTTATTTTGAAAGCAATAATTTATTATGAATTACTTCGTATCATCAAAACCCCTGCCTGTCTTTAAAACAGGTATGCTAAAACTTTTATTCCACTCTTTTAAATGAAGAAGAAATTCAGTACAGTGTTTCATTTCCAACAATATCATATATAAGAATAAATATATAATATTACACATTTAAATATATTTATAGGTATAGCTGTTTCAGATTCGCATGAAAAAAATTGGGGCTTTAGAAAAAAATTAAATTAAAAAATATGCTCTATTAGTAACTACTATTATTTTAAATTTTACTCTTGTTTTCATCATGTATTACGTACACTCTTATTTCTCTAGAGTGGGAGGGGGTGGTGTCGAAATATTCACTAAAAAAGGCGGCGATATCGAAATATTCCCTAGAAAAGGGGGCGCCAGATCAAAAAAGGTTGAGAATCTATGAACTAAACAGTGTCTTACATATTCTAAAACAATTATATCAAACTCAATGCCCGCAATAAACATTTCTGTGATTCATCAATGTACATAATGATTAATAATTGTCAAATGGACAAAGCTGTTTGTGAAATTTGTACACTATTCTATAAAAACCCTGTCAAATGAAATATAATTATTTGTTTATTCTACCATGAGCTTTACAATTAAAATTATCCTCTCACGCACGCGACCTTCGCACCGCGTGCGTGAGAGGATTCGATTCGAGGAAGAAGCAGACATGATCATAAAATAGCTAATTTTATTTAATATTCAACACTTTGCGAAATACACTTTTATAACTTAACTGTGGGAGCAATATGCAATCCTAACCCGTAATCAGATAACTAACTTGTGGAAGCTACTTATCTGAAGTTGTAACAGGTCTATCTGCGAATCTAATTCTCTTGGGTAAAACTATTCTTTTCAACTGTATGTTCTGTTGAAAACTTTCCTCGGCGAAGAAGACGAGATTTAGTTAAATGTGTACTTCTATTTATACGTTGGCATTAGTGTACGCGAGGATGGTCGATGGCTGATAGTTGGTGATTAAAATTTGAATAAAATTGTGATCAAGCTTAAGACCGGACGTCGTATTGTTAAGCAATATATTTACAGAGAATTCTAGCGTAGGAGTCTAACGTAGGAGAGCTCCAGGATTCAGTTAAGTAATTTTAATTATATGTTAGTAGCACTAAGTCTATGCGATTGCTCTTCTGGGTTATTTATTAAGTGCATTCCCTACCTTTAATTGTGTTGGTTGATTACGTGAAAATAGTAATAAAATTGTGTTTTAAAGTTGCATGGCTGCTCTTTGCTCGAACCCACAAACCCCAACAACCCAAAGTTGTTACAAAGTGGCAACTCCTTGTATGATCCTTCTTGAAGCCCGATAGTATGGTCAGCTCCAAGTTTGGTTACTTAACCACTTCACGATGGATTCTCGGTCAAATATTAAGCTTAAGAAGTACGACCACCAGTCATTGTTTACTTGGAATTCAGCTTAACGTTTAATGCTTAACCATTAACTCGCATACTCAATGACTTGCACTTGAATAGTAGTGACATTTGCATAAAATTATCTCTACAAAAAGCGGTTTTTAAACTGAAATCACAGTTAAAGAATATTTTCCCCCAACAGGATTAGTAGAGGACCCTAATAGAACCCGTTACACTTAGATAAGTTTTAATTTAGTTATTTATTTATAATCTAAAACGATAACTCAATCTGAAGTAAGGATTTATTTTATTTCGTTTTTTTAAGTTGCGAAACAATATCGTTAAATTATTTTTTTTCCAAATTATTATTTTATCTATTTTTAATTTGAAACTTTTAGAATTTTATTAATTGCTTTATTTCTTAAGATCATTGCAGTTTCACTTTGTCGTAGCCTATCACTACCTCTAAGATTATCAACCCCCCTTCGGTTATCACCTGAATTTAGATGTGTTGAATTCATAATAAATTACTACTTATTTAATAAATCAATCTTATTTATTGACTTTTCTTAATTAAGAGATTACACAAATACTATTCAAATTTTAAGAACAATAAAACACAGTGGAGTATGAGAAGGATTCAATAATCATGAACGACGGAATCTTAACTGAGTCTACGGTGGTCGACGCGTACAATTATAACTACACAATTATACTTAATTTGTGTGGGTAAATCAAACTAACCTGATACCTTTTGTTATGGCAGGTTCGTCTAGCTACTTCTTCAATATCTAGATTCCTTTAATAGGCGGCTTCAATCTCAGCTATCTCTCAGTTCTTTTCCGAACTAATTTTATCTACACTTTACAATAGACTTTACTCACGACGACTATGTTTACACTAGAAAAAGTACTCTCTCAATTCATTCATTTCTCTTCATTTCATTTCCCCTTTTATATTATAACTCGCTAAACCCAAACTTATATAAACTATCTCATTTGCATAAATCACGCTTTTGGCTCTCGGTGGAGATTGGTTGAAATAAATAAAACATTTAAAGAGTATATTTGAGAAGGTTAGTGAAACGCGTAAGCACCCGTCACAACTTTGTTGAATTCCTTAAACTGCATTATTTTGCAAGTGTTTTACACATGTTTAATTATTCAATTTTATTTGAGTAATTGATTATTTTACAAAAATGACTTTGAATTAATATAAATATTTTGTTGTTCTATCAAAAATATTTTTTCTATCAGATTAATAAATGCTGAAAGAGGTCCAAGCAGACATGATGATAAACTCGTATTTGGATTCAATTTAGCAAAGCATAACAGCTTTGATAAGGTAAGCAACACTTAGTGAAAAGTAATACTGTAATGCAATCACTTTATTGCGCTATATAACTTATTACGTTCGCCATTATAAAAGTTAACAGAACTAACATTTCCAAACACGTTAGTCTCAACATATTATTCTTTTAAATTAATAATGTGTGTAATTTTAATTATTTTCATATAAGTAAAGATAAAATATAAATAAAATAATGGCTAACTTTAACATTCTATTCCTCCTCCTCCTCTCTGTATAAATAGGTAGATAAATATTGTTACCAAAGTTTCGAATTCTGCTTTCTGCCGAAATGGTATTTTGACTCAGAAATATTATTCGTAGGCCTAAGGAGATGGATCTCTCAATGACAAAAATTGAACCTTGGTGACAAAGATGGCTCTAGAAGGGTCCAGTAGGTTCCGGGAGTTATTAGGAAAAGAAAGGGCTAGAAAGCTTTAGAAGTTTCTAGAAAGTTCTTTCCAGCATATATTAGGACGATAGAGAGAATTTATATCAGAGTCAAAGAATGGACTCACAATTCATGAGGGTCACATGATAAAGACAAACACTTGTTCTCCACTGAATTCCAAACAGATATTAAGCTAATTGTACTTGTTCTATTTGTAAAACTTAGATAAAATTTCAAATTTAATAATTTCTGTAAAGATTTTCAAGTGTCATAAAAAAAATTTCTTTGAAAAGATTTAAAATTTAAAAAAAAAATCTTATTTTATGCATGTATTTTTAAATAAAATGTATTTTGTATATATATGTAGGGGGGGGGGTATTATTGTTGACAAATATGTAGTTTTTAAGATAAAGTTTCTGCAAAGAACAAAAATTGGCAACAAAGAAACGCATGAACTGATTATCTGGAAACACATGATTGCCTTTATCGTTTGACTGTGACGTCAGATGAGTTTTTGAGCTGATTGGCTAGAAACACGTGATTATCATTATCATGTGACTCTGACGCCATATGAGTTTTTGAGCTGATTGGCTAGAAACACGTGGTTATCATTATCATGTGACTATGACGTCTTATGAGTTTTTGAGCTGATTGGCTAGAAACACGTGGTTATCATCATCATGTGACTATGACGTCACATGAATTTAGCCATTGGCAATACCTCTGCGTTTCATTTGCCTTACGCGAAATTGTGGTTAAGGATTCGAATTGCAGTGTTTTTTATTTGTGTGGTTTTTGTTTCAGTATTATTGTAGATTTAAACGTGTGCATTATTTGTTTCCTGCTGGTAGAAAATATATATATATATATTGCAATTAACTCCTTAACTCTTTGTGTATATTATTATTACTATATAAATTATATATATATAGGGTAAAAGAGCTTTAAGCATTTCATATATTATGCCTAATTTTGACAATGGGTTCAGTTCATGCTATGAGGATTAATCAAATAGTAATCTATTTTATTATGTTATATCTTTTTGATGCATACTTACTTGTAGTTTAATGTTGTAAAATGAAACGAATATATATGGTTAAATAAATTGTGCTTCTATTTTCAGATACAAAAATTTCTTCGCAAAATAACAAGCAAATATGAAAGCATGTCTAAATTAGAAGTTATCGGGAACACCCACGAAAAGAGACCTATTTATGCTGTTCATGTATGAATTTATAGATAATTTTCTATCATTAATCTAAATATAATACTCTCATAGATAATGATATTAATACACCTTGAAGAAAGCTTCAGATTGAAAATAAAACATAATACAAATAATGATAAATATGAATGGTACCCTTGACACAAAAAAATAAGTCAATTATAGATAGAGTTGCAGGTTGATATATAAAACCATTTTCATTATCGCGTTGAACCATCTCGCGCTGTAAAACATACCCCAACATGATCAAACATTGAATAGCATTCATCGTCTTGAGGTAGATATGCCATACCATGTAACAGATCATGGAAGGATCTGAATTTATCATCAGAAGTCCTGAACAACCCCATTTATGTTTGAATTATGCATTGTTGTACTGCTAAATGGCACTCTGAATCCGGCCAGGAATGAAAGTGTATGAAACGTGGAATTTCATTCACATACTGCTGCAGATTAATGCCCGAAAAATTGCCGCCATCATAGTGGAGAGGTTATCAAAGGTTATAACCCACCAGAACTTTATACCTTCTGTGAGGGAACTGTGTTATATTCGATAGTGAGGTTGGATCTGTATTATTCAACAGAGAACCTCCACATTCGTACACAGTGAACTTTTGTTCCTGAAAAGATACAATATTCAACACTGACCTTCACAAGTAGAAAATGCATGGCGTTCTACATTGATGCTTGATACCACTGTTGATGAGCTGACGATATTATGGCGTTAACAGCACTTACAGCGCCCTGGGATAGGGTATTTACTTTTAAAACTGGTTCCTGAGCAAGCAGAAACCCTTTCAGCTGCTTCTAAAATGGAATAAGTCAATGTGGAATCTATGAGCGATTAGGGTACTATTTTCCAAACATCTTGGCCTTCCAGATTCAATACCATTCCAGTTGCCAAGAGTGGGTACCATCATGTTTTCATTAGCCTTCTGAAGACATACTCAGAGTGGTCAGCCTGGCTAGCAACCAGCCTGACCACTTAGCGGCATTCAGTTAATGATTAGGTTCCTGTCAAACTCGATTAATTGTGAGAAAGTTCTAAATCCATTTGGCATTCAACTCGTTTTAAAAAAGCGTTTGTTAATTGCAGCGCCGCTGCAAGGTGTGTGTGGCATTGAGCATTTAATTCAAAATTGGATAATTTGCAAACCGGACCTCCCTCCACTTATGTGCATATTTTTGCCCTCGTAACTTGCTTCATTCTTGGTATGATAATTTCATTATTCGTGAGTCTATTTTAAGACTTTATATATTATTGAAAATATAAACTCATATATATTATTTCTATAACAATAAGTATGTTTCAAAATCATTCATATAAATATTTCATAATTTAAAAAGGAATATGGTTTGATTATTGCTTTAAAAAAATATTAAGAGAAAACAATGAAGCATTCTTTTAATACAAATGTTAAATGTATATTTGAATAACAATATCACACAGCTTCTAAGCTTGTAATTTAAATTAATAAAAAATTGTGGTATTTATTTTCTTAAACTCTACATTTTTGAATGCGTGTAATAAATAGCGGCAAATCTAGACTTTGCTTAAAGCTAGTCTTTTTTCAAGTTAATATTTAAACCTACTTTTAATGCTTCAAATTTCTTTTTTGTTCTTCAATATTTTTTTTAAGTTATACAAGTTGAATGTAGTATAAAACCATGAGCTACTTTGTCTTTATCTTTCAAAGTGGAAGAGCGTGCCTATATTGCGGAAGTGGGTTCTCACTATGGAAATAGAAAATGTAATTGTTGTATTCAAGTGCTTTTTTAACTATGTTATAGCTTTACAGAATGACAGAGGGAACAGAAGATCCACAATTGTTATTTAAATAGATTGGTTACAAGGGAGTATTGTAAAGTATTTATTGTTATTAAAAATAATCAAAAAAGAAACTTAATTTCTATTTCTTATTCTTAAGAAATAATACATAATCATCATTTAGAGTTATCATTTCTCCCAGCTTTTCCTAACTTTTTCAACGCTGTCATTGTAGAGAACCGGCTGATTGTAGAGAATCGGCCCAGGGCCTCATATCGTTTTTGACTAGAACTCAATAAGATCAACAATCCGAATGATTTTAACTGTCAAATATTATTTAAGTACTGGGAATAATATTTTATTTATTTATCCAATGCCTGCATTTGGCTTCATCACCATTTGACGTCGAGCCTCCCAGTACCGACTGACGATGTCGTCGTTTGTGTATTCATTGAGTCTAGTGTATTGGAGCAGGTAGTAGCCATTCATTCTGGTATAGACGCAGAGTAGGCAGGCCTCATCAACAGCCAGGCCAAGCCAGAGGCGGTATACTTCCAAAATGTTGCCCAGTGGTTAGGTGAAAGTGGGCAACAGCCTCGGAAGGTGCCCAAGGTGAAGGAGGCCCGAGGAGGTGCCCTCCTCTAGGTGATTCGGGATGAGACCTACAGTGGCAAGAGTTTCCCATGGCTTATCAAGGCTCTTGATTTCTTGGGTCACGGCAGTACATTTGTTAATGGAAATGGAAATAATGCTCTTTGCTCAACTGAGGGTCTTTGCACTACCGAGTCATCTACTAAGATGACTCGGCTTCCTGCTTCGCCTTTTGGTTGGCTCTCCCAACATGACTTGGGACCCAATGTAAGGCTCCAGTCCAGACATATGAGATTTGCTCCGAAATTTTAGTTCTGCACTGAATTGTGTTAAGGCAGTCAGTTGGTGTATTACTGCTTAAAGTTAAAGTTTCAGCTTGAGAGTTGATGAAGAAGACAACTTTTGCAGAGCTAGGCCAGTAGCTAGTAATTGCGTTATAGCTTTACAGCTACGATGCAATTTTATATAATATTTGAGACTGGGAATTTCGAACTACATGACAACCGCCAACTGTGGCAAAATTACATGATTATGTCATGTCTGCGTCTAGGCCTAGGCCTACCATCATACACCATTGGTACTCATTAAGTGGAAATGCAGCAGTCGGTCGAGTCGTTTTGTGCCTATGTATGTGAAATTGTGAGTCATGTACATCGATTTGTTACAGGTTACCCTTTGTTAGAGTGTTTGACAACTTATTCTGTATGCGATCTACAAAAAAAAGTTCACGAGTGGGGTCTACTTTTGGATGGGGGCCCAGAAGAAGCCTGAAGGCGTCACTAGTTCTACCTCTTGGATGATTCCATCATTAATGCCTAATCCAGGTCATATTCGTAATTTCGCTTGTAATAACCCTTTAAGACCCGAATTATTTTTATCTTTAAATATTAAATTCTTCTGGTTATCAATACTATATTGACCCCAATGACACTAGGAAAAAGAAATAAAAAATTCCTACTCACCCCCCTGTAACGTAGATGGTACCTGCACGATCGTGGGGGTTGGGCGTTTTTTGTAAAATCAGCACCTGTGAAATTTTACATTATTGGGCTCTAAGTTGATGGAAAAAGCACACTGAATTCACCTAAAATTGTTACAAATAAGGAAATTATAGATGTAAAATTAATTATTTTATTGACTCATTATTTATTTCCGGTGGAAATCTTTAAAATACGTTTTTGTTTTTGATTTTCATAAATACACATTGCATTTTTCGCTACATGTTTTCGAACTGCTTTCGTAGTTTTCAAATCTGTACTTGCGAGACCTTGAAATGTCATCAACACATGAAAAACGACCATATGTGTCAAGTCTTTTATCCTGGAATGGCCAAGATAAAAGGCATGACATGTATAGCAGGTGGATCATAACAATTCGATGTTTTTGCGGGTGGAATCACACACACTCGCACACACACAACACAGTTATTTTCAACTTCAGCTAAAATACTTTTGTTAGTAGGTGGAGAAGCTGTTACGTTTCAGCTATATCTTAACTTAAATTTTAAGCGATCCATTTTGATTTTTGGAGGAATTTTATTTGATATTGTGCATCTTGTTTGCACAAAAAACAAGAATTTGCTACAACTAAAACAATTAAGTGAATGGATTCAAGAGACTTTGATGGTAAAGAATGATCCAAAATTGTCTTTCTATTCCAAATATTTCTATGTTTTTCTTCATAGCTCTCCTATGAACTTGATTCTGCTTTCAATATACGTGATTCATATGCTTTGTGTTCGCGGTATTGTCATCATCCGAGAGATCACTAAGTTCTGATCTAAGTTCAATCTGATTATTTCATCAATTGAAAAATTTCTTCCTATGTGAGAATTCTTCTCCTTTTAGACACCCGAAAAAGTTTTTAGTTAAAAGTTAGCACAGTATTCCACGAAAAATAATAAAATGCATAAGAAAATTTTATTATTTAAAAAAATATATATATTTAAACCACACCACATACTAACTCCCACCGGAAAACCCAGATTTTTTTTTCGGGGGGGGGGAAGAGATATGAATGCAGATGTCTGTGTAAAGGATGAAAATGCCATACCCCTCATCAAATGTGTGAAAGAGAAAATTAATTGCGAAAAAGAGCCAGAGAAAGAAAAAAGGGACTCATTCATGGCAACCCCAAGGAAATATGGTTTTAATTATATAAAAATACATTTCGTTTTTATTTAGGCTTCTATCAACATAACTGAAAAAGAAAAGAAAACTCATATGGCAACACTTACCTTTACAGCTGCAGTGACTCAAGTAACATTCAACCCGCACGATCGTGGGGGTAACGAAATCCGTAGTTCTATAAGCAACATTTGTAGAGTATAGTTAATATTTTTTTTCTATTCTACAATTATATAAACATTTATACAAAAATTTGTATCTAATCAATTAAAAATGTATTGATAATTACCTTTTTACGATTGATAAAAAGAAGACGTGTTTTCGTTTTATTTGAAAACAAAGTTAGATTTGCCAGCTGAAATTAAAACATGTCAATAGACGTTTTACCAACGTCTATTGATAAAAAGTGGTACTTTACACTGTCTGTAAACATACTCAATCGTTGGATTCGGGATTTTCTTACATACGACTATTCCAGAAGCAAAAACGTATAAGAAGGTGTGGTGACCTGTAGCCACCCCTTACACTATTACCTTCCTGTCTATCTGAATACCTGGCTGGCTGTGTAGGCGGACTTAAATGATCAAAAGACATTATTCCAATTCAAACTGATTTATTGATGCTTATCAGTATATAAGATCAGACACAACCCAATTCTAATTAAGATAAATAAGCGAGAGTGGAGTAATGAAGTGGGGTATCAATACAAGCGAATAATCCAGAATTTCAACTGAATCTAGGACAGCTTAAACGCGCACAATTACAACTAAGCCACACAATAATAATCTTATTTTCTTAATCAAAGTCACTGACCTTATATTTTACGGTTGCGGTTCCTTCGCGATGAGCTTTAGGCACTTAATTTGGCTGGATGAATAGGTGAAGACTCCACGCTCCGTAATAATGAATTTCACTATTTTAAATCCGCTTCTCTTCGCGTACATCAACACGTATCAGGCTCGCTTCACTTGTCAACAACTACGTGTCGACTTCTCGATCTTTAATTCACTTGACTTCTCACTTCCTCTTACTTAGCTCCTAATTATCTCGCGAAAACCGAATATATATAATATTTCTTATTTACATAAATCACGCCTGGCTCTCGGTGAAGATTGGTTGAAATACATAAATTGCTTTAAAGGAAAAAAGAAGCAGTTAGTGAAAGACTGTATAGATCCGTCACAAATGTCTAACCCGCACGATCGTGCGGATTGGGTCTTAAGAGATATGTGAACATTACGAAGTAAATTTCTAGAAAGCACTGAATATATTTCTTGATGTGATGAAAATACAGAAATGTGTATGTATTTAATGCTATTCTGTTTAAGACATCGAATACTGTTATTTCAGGTATCCAGAACGTCGAAGACATCTAAGCCGATTGTAATGATCGAATGTGGAACGCATGCCAGAGAATGGTCTTCTGTCGAAGTTTGTCTCTACTTTTTATACAGGGTATGTTTTAAACAGTCTACTTTCAATATAGAAAACTTCAAATACAAACCAGATAACTAAATGTGTGAGCATGTAGATATTTCACAAAAATAGCAGTTCGACTTTCAAAATAATTCAAAAATTTGAATTAATTTATTCGAAAGACTTAAAGCAAAGATTCCCAAACTTTTTTGCGATGTTTTTATGTTTTCGGTAGACCCCTACATACCTAATAAGTATTTTTTGCAAATTTATCAATTTAAATGTCTTTTTGTCTGCAGGTATAGGGCTACTTACTTTAAAAGATTTAAATATCAAACTGTAGTGAAATATATTGTTTAAAACGCAAAAAGCACATGTTAATTAATTAAATTAACATTTAATTAATACTAAAAATTTTTGTTACATGCAATAATTAAGTAGCAAACAAATGCTTTTTATAAGAGGTATGAATCTGGTGTTTTAATAACAAATTTTTAACTTTTGGCATTAATTTTACCAGATTTAACCCTAAATCTCATCCGTTATTGGTGTCTAGTCTTTTTTTTTTTTTTAGTTTCGCATCTACACTGAAACTTTTCAT
>BMAO01030034.1:0-21917 GCA_019973975.1 Trichonephila clavata
TATATATTATATATATATATATATATATATATATGCTAAATTGTTCTATAAATCTAACTGAAAGCTAAGATAATGTGATAAAACAATACAGTATTAGTCATAATTAAATGGACGCTATAATATATGAATAAACGTTTAAGCTTAGGAAAGGACGTAGTATTGTAGGATTAAACATTGTTTTCAGACACCAACCTTTCTCTATATTTATTTACATTATGAAGGTAAAATACAAGAGAAAATATTGCATAACAATTATATTATTAAGGTAACAAACAACTTTTGAAAATATAAAACCGTTCTATGTCACGCTGCCACAACCGGCTTCGGCAAACTATAGCACGCTGTACAATTCCCTGTGGAATAACTTTACTCATGGATAATCGCTTCTGCATAAATTCACCTTCAATTATTTTTGCTGTAAATTTTTAATTTCTTATTAACCTAAAAATGTGCTTTAATTTTTAAACTAAGGTAAAGTTAACTCTTACATTAGTTAATTAATAATGAGTATTGCCCTGGAAGGTTTATTTGCTTAAGAATTATGAGCGAAAGCAGCATTTGAAAAGTGCGTTATATCTCTTTTTTGATTAAATTCATAAAATATTCTTATTTTCTCCAAGTAGACTTTTATTTTATTCTAAAAGTACATTTTTATTTATATTTAGCTCAACATTGCGTGAATATATAAGAATAAAATTTGAAAAATTTAATTTTTTCAAAGCTAGTTTTATGTATATATTTAATATTTTTATATTTTACGACATATAATGCTTTTTTGCATTGAACTTGCTCATAATAGATTATGAATAAAAATAGGACATCTACTCAAAGTTCATATAAGCCTAAGAATAAAATTCTTAGGTGTCTACTAAAGAAACAAATTTCTTTTTTCCCATTTGCTGAAATATTCTAAAAATTCATAGTTATTTTTTTAAAGTTATTTTCTTGTTTTTTTTTTTTTTAAAAATGCCGCACTAAGCAAATGTTGATTTTAACATTATATTTTAATAAAATTTTAGAAACAATTCTTATTGGAAATACAGTTTTACATACAATTCATACTACATACAATTTCTTTCTTTAAGCATGTATACCCCCATCCCTCCTAAAATGAGTATTATAATTTTTAATTCAATTTATATATATATATCCTTTCTTTTCCCCCTAGATACTGTTTTTTGCTGTTAATTTGTATTTTTGAATAAACTTCATAATTAAGACACCTTTCACTCTGGGTCGTACACCTGCAACAATATTTTGATGTATTTTTTATCACTTTAGAATTCTAAAATAATTTCCCAGAAGCATATTTTTTAAAATCTATATCACACGCACATATAATTATATAAATTTTATTTAATATCTATGGCTATGATTACACTGCTTTGCATACAAATCGGCCCTGACACCAATCTTGCGGATTCTTGTGCAAAATGCTTTCTGAATCCAAAAAAACCTTCAATTTTGCCTTATTACCCACCGTGTCCTTGGTGCGCCTCTCTTTTTATTTCTGTCAAAGTTCGATAATTTTATGATCATAAATTTGATTTGGAACGAAGCAAACGATTATTTTAGCAATTAAATATTTATAAGGAGCTAAAGAGTTGCAAATTTGTAACAAGAAGGGAGGATTTAGACTCTTAAATTAAAAAAAAATGATTACAGAAAGTGGTCTTTTTCTCACTTATTTTCTACGTATTCCATTTTTTGGTCTCCCCCTTTTCCACAACTAAACACCCCAAATAATATAAACGCAAAATGCGACACCCCCCAAAAAATACGAGACTAAGTGTGAAGCTTGAAAAAACAGTGGAATTGACAAATGTTTGGTGACGTCATCCCATGTACCTTCTCTGTCCATGTGGCCAGTTTCGCCTTAATCGATCTAGCCAGTTGGGAATACTGCGTCTTTCAGTGAACACATGCAACTGCATTCTGCCGGAAAAATGTCAAATTCAACATCAAGTTTCTTATGAAACTTAAGAAATAATCCACGAAAACATTTCATATATCAACCGAGGCTTATGGAGATGAAATTTTGTCACGTGCACATGTGTTTGAATGGCATAAGTGATTTTCAGGGGAAAGGGACGGTGTGAAAGATGATGAACATGCTGGGCGCCTAAAAAGAGCGATTACAGACCAAAACACTGCCAAATTTCGTGATATGAAAGGGTTCTCACTCACATCAGTGGTCAGACTGTTAATCACAACTGCTACATTAAATTACTAAAAAGACATCGTGAGAAAATTCAGAAAAAATGCCAGAATTGAGGAGTGATGGATGGATATTGCACCAAGTCAATGCACCCGCTCACACAGCAGTATCTGTCAAGCAGTTTCTGACCAACAAAAACATTACTATGATGCGGCAGCCTCCTTATTCAGCTAAATAGGTTTAGTCATGTGACTTTTTTATTTTATATAATTAAATTTTGCTTAAAGGGAACCTATTTACCTTCAGTTGAAGAGGGTTTGGCAAAAAACAAGAATATCTCTTGAAAGACCTTCCAAAAACTTCGTTCTAGAACTGTTACCAGAATTTCCGCACCGAATGTAGAAGTGTGTGAATTCTGAAGGAACCTACTTTGAATGTGATAATGTCTTGGAGAACTGATTCTGTAAGTGCAATGATTTATATATTGGATCAGTCTCGTTTTTTTGTCTCACACCTCGTATTAATGAAGAAATTTAGATTAAAGGGGGTGAAATTTCAGAGCCATCGGGAAGAAGTGAATGTTTATTAACGTCATATTTACAGCAACACAAGGTTTATTGGCGACGGACCTCGTAATTTTATTTCATGATCAAATGACGAGGATTACCACTGAGCTGGTACCCCCTCTCCTAGCTTTAACACCACACCAACTGGGGAAGTATGAGCCACGACAGATCTACAAAGTGGGTCTTTAGTGGCAACAGAACTCGAACCCGTGACACGACAACGTCGAACACGATTTCATGACTATGACCATTAGGCTGATGCAGTTATCTATAGCCCTCGTAAGGAAGTATAGAAGATTGATTCAATGCACAACTTTGCAAATCTGAACAACTCTTTTACATCGAGTTTTGGAAATTAAATATCTTGCTTTTTGGCACGTGTAAAAAGTTCTTTGCTCTTATTATTACAATCGTGTACCCATTGTCTTCTTTCAGTACAAGATTTGTACACAAAGAGTCAACTTTGCGGTGTTTTAATATGTCATGCTAGTGTGAAAATCATCCTGAGATAGCTTCTGCTAAACTTGCAGTGAATTACTTACTCAATGTGTATGAAAACTCTTTCTCCTCTTTTAAAAACTCTGCATATCATTTTTACTTTGATTATCGAGTTGGGGTTCAGCACAAGGATTGGGTTCCATCGCGGTGTACTACTACTTGTTACATACAGTAGGAGTTTTCCCCAAATAGCTCAATTATATCCAAAAATCAATTTGTTCAGCGGTACCCTTGGTCTACTTAAAAACTCGCTCTCATCTGATCAAATGTTATTTTAGTATGAACTTCACTGTTTTGTTCTCTAACAAAAGAAAACCACAAATATCTGTCAATTCCAGTGTGGCCCCAAAAATTCTAGACTTTACAGCCAGAAATGTATTTGGAAAAATTTGAGCCCTAAACCTGACCATTAACGTTCACCGAAGATGAAGAGTATCCAGCTCATACAGTGTGTTCATCGAGAATCTCACCTCGTTACTCAATCAGAATTCAACACTAGATTGCCCAAGAAAGTCATTTTGACTGCTTTTAAATTTCAATTAGAAAAACAATTACGTACACTGGTGTCCAAAAGTTAAGCATAATTGATAATTATGTGAATAAAGAAGGAACTGTAAATCAGAATGGCGGGAAACGTGATATGAGAGTGTAAAATGGTTATAAAATAAGGAAGCAAATCAAAAGAAGGACAATAACTAATTTTATTATCCAAAGTAGCAGTTTGAAAGAAAAATGAGCATAGCAAGGATTCACACTTTAAAGAAAAAATGAAAGAAAACATTAAATAAAATACTGATGCTGCAGTTTAATAAGGCGTGTGGTCACCTCTGACAGCCAGGCACGCTGCACAGCGATTTACCATACTTGCTATGAGATGATGAATGAGTTGTGGGCTCAAACGGTTCCAAGTTTCTTGGAGAGCTCTCTTCAGTTCTGTAACGGAGCTTGGTGGGTGCGAAAGGGCTGCAATTTGTCTCCCGAGCATATCCCATACATGCTCGATAAGATTTAAATCAGGGGAGTTCGCAGGCCACGACATGCGCTGGATGTTTTCCGTTTCAAGGAAGTCATCAATCAGCACAGCTCGGTGACATGCCGCATTATCATCCATGAATATGAAGTCAGGACCGACAGCACCTCGAAACAAGTGAATATAAGGCTCAAGAACTTCGTCTCTGTATCTTTGAGCAGTCACAGACCCCGTGTCAAAGAAATGGAGGTCTGTGCGGCGTCCATCATGATGCCTGCCCATACCATTACTCCCCTTGATAGGAAAATGATGTCTTTCCGTTATGTTTCTTGGTTCAAAACGTGTTCCACGTTCTCTCCATATCGTTACCCACCGAGAATCACTACTCAGTCTAAACCGGGACTCGTCACTGAACATCACATTGGCCCACTCTCCCACACTCCAATGTTGATATTTCAAACTGCAGTTCAAACGAGCGCGTTTATGCGCATACGTGAAGGGAATGCAAATTGCTGGTTTTCTGGCATACATGCCAGCATGATTGAGTCTCCTGTAAACAGTTTGTCTCGAAATTCGTATTCCTGGGCGCCGAACCCAGTGCTCTGGCAGTACTGCCCTCTGACGTCGCGCACTTATTACCAGATATCAGTCTTGGCGAGGGGTTGTGACTCTTGGTCGACCTGATACTGGTTGTCGGGTAACATCTCGCGTTCTTTGAAACCTCTGCCACAGTCTTGAGATCACAGACTGGTCCACATTTAGAATTCGAGACACTTCGGTTTGTGATCGTGGGGATTCCAGCATTCCAACGATTCTTCCTTTCGTAAACATGTCCAATTGGCGTCTTTGTGCCATCATTCACCTTGTTTGATGGTTAACAACGTTCCTTCGCACATCAGTTGCACGAAACTTGTCTGAACTGCCAATGCTGCGTGAATCGGTTTCTCCGCGTTCCGACATGCACCGGTGTTTCACGCAGGACGTAGTCGACTGAAAAGTTTTGCATAAACCCAATGTTTCTTCTTCACCCAATTAATATCCGCAAGAAATTTGAATAATTTTACGAATATTTACTCCATGTTTTTCGCATTTTACGATTTATGCTTAACTTTTGGACACCAGTGTATATAATGACACCATTTCTTAGACTTTTTTAGAATATATATTTCTTCCAAGTGAAGTAAATTTTTTTATTGTTAATATTTATTAATAACTTGTTATATGAGTGAAAATAATATAAAAATATTAAAAATTTATTTTAAACAAATTTTTTTACACATTAGTTATTCTTTCACAATTCAGTCATTCTGAATTCTTTTGGGCAATATAGGTATATACTATTCTAGTGTTAATGATCTCTTAGAGTTGCCAAGAATAAATTTCGTATTGCTTGGATATCGACTTAAGCAGTGGAATCTCTTAGAAAAGGGCTTTAAGATATCTTCTTGTAGGACCAGAGAGTCAACCCTGAAATTAATTTTTTGGAAGATAAATGTATAAAGTTCTGTTCTCATTCACAAATGAATTGATGATAAAATTGCAGATACCATGTGACCCAAGCAAATGGGAACTTTTTATTCACTTATCAATGGTCAATGGCAAGGATTTAAAATCAGTCCCTGTTATTCTGATTTTAATTGGAAACTTTGCGCTGATGTTTAGAAGTTGTTTCTTTAGTAACGGGTCTGCAAACATGCTTCAAAAAATACTGCTGGTTCCTGCGTAAACGGGAGAGTCCAGGGGGGAATACTCGGCTCCATCAAAACATCGTTCAGTTCCAGATAAGATTTTCAAGAGAAGTAGAATGTGAGTATATGTAGACAGAATACTGCTGGTCATTCGTACGAGAAACTTCTATTTCAGGGCCAGGAACATTTTAAAACTTGTTGAAACCCTGGGTTCCTATGTAAAAGTAATCCCTGGACCCCAACACAAATGTAGGTCTATCCTATGACCCTTAAAAGTAGATAGTACTTGTCATACGTTGTCAAACACTCACGCAAATAGTAACCTAAAACAAACAAATGTACATGACTTACAATCGCACAAATATACTAGACCAACTTCCACTCTTTAACCTAATGATTTAGGATGGTGTATGGTGGTAGACCTAGGCCGATACTTGGACGACCTCATCACATAATAATACTGTCTTGACACTGTTGACAGTCCGAGATTCCAGTTTTTCGATGAACACAACCAAAAATAACATTTGCTCGTTAAAATTATTTGAATCTAGATGTTATTAAGGCTGAGTCGAGAAAGAAACGAGGCCCCACTTAGGCCGAGGCCCTGGGCCCGGGCAAAGATGGCTCATGTCTTAAGATGTATAGGGTATATACCCTGTATAGGGTACAAGATAAAAACATACACCGGGTGAAAGTACTTTATTATACAGTATATGTATTTCATATTATATCACATATTATGATCTATTTTTTATCTATATATATATAAATGAGAAAAGGGACTGACTGACTGACTAATCACGATGTCTCCGGAACTATTCAACCTACAGGCTTGAAATTTAGTACGCATGTTCCTTTCTTAGAGTAAAGATCCGCTAAGAACGGATTTATAGAAATTCGAACTGTAAGGGGAGTTACGGGGGTTAAGGGGCGTTATAAATAATTGTTTCCATTTTTAAACTACTGGAAGTACAATCTTGAAATATGATAATCAGAATCCTTTCATGGATTAAAGATCCTATATGTAATGTGTTTTGTGAAAATCGACCCCTAGGAGGCATTGCGGTGACTCAAGGGGCGTTATAGATAATTTTTTCAATTTTTAATTTATTAGACGTACAGTCTTGAAATTTGGTAATCAGATTCCTTTCATAGAGTACAGTTCCCTACAAAATGAGTTTTGTGAAAACAGACCCTCAAGTGGCGTTGCGGGGGCTCAAGGGGCGTTATAGGTAATTATCCCCATTTTTAAACTATTAGGCGTATAGTCTTGAAATTTGGTACGCAGATTCCTTTCGTAGAGTAGAGAATCGCTACAAAATGGGTTTCGCGAATATCAACCACCAAGTTTCATTTCGGGAGATTAAAGGCGTAATCGATAAATATTTCTGTTTTTTAAACTTGAAAATTGGTAGGCAAGTTCTTTTCATGGAGTAGAGTTCTTCTAACAAACAGTAAAATGAAAATCAACCGCCTAAGGAGGGTGGCAAGGGGTCAAGGGGAGTGTTTTGAAAAATATTCCTGTTTTGAATTGTTACACCACATACTTGAAATTGGTTAAGCATGTTTTTTTTTTGTTGAATGGAGATCCACTAAGAACGTATTTGAGGGAAATCAACTCCTGGGGGAGCAAGGGGTTGATTTTGTATTAACAAAAATATCCTTTTTTCGAACAACAAGGACTATAATAATGGAATTTGGTTTGGATTTTTCTTTTGTTGAATTGAAATCTGCTAAGAACAGCTATTTTGGAGAATGACTCTCAACGAGATTACGGGGGGGGGGGGTATTGATAGTAAAAATTTCGATTTTGCTCTATTAGATTTAGACAAGAAATTGGGCTTTCATGTTTATTTTATGGAGTAGAGATCCACCAAAAAATGGTTTTGCGGAAATCCACTTGGTTTTAGGGTTACGAAAGTGCAAAGCATCATTCTATACTTCAACTTCAGAGAGTATTAAAAAATACAAATTAGAAGTTCTTTTCTTCCTTTTTTATCAAGAGGCGAGAGTTAAAGGTATAAGTATATTTTTCAATGCAATCGAATTCTTAATGCTAGGCCTTATATATCAATAACTTATATATATATACATAAACAGTATATATTTATAAAACATCATGAAATACCCAGAAATGCGGGTGGCCTATCGCTAGTTTGTTACATTTTTAAAAAAAAAAATTAGGTGTTAAATAATCTTTCCCCCATCCAAATCAAATTCCTGACTATAAAATTATCAAACAGTAATAAAAATAGGTGAGGGTGCTTTCTGAGGAAACGGTGGGTAATAGGGCGGTTGCCATATTTGGAATCAGTAAGTTGTTTTACATAAGAATCCTCGAAAAAATATCGGGGTTTAAAAGTTTTTTTTTTACAGAGGAGTGCTAATAATAAATCTCCTTTTTATTAAATCTAAAGAAATAGACTTTAAATAAGCGTGTAATATTGTTTTATTATGATATTTGAATCAGAGTGTGTCTTATTTTTCTCCCGACCACAATTATGAAACAGTCATATTGTCGCAATTTCATGAAAGGTAATTTCACCATTCCTGATTAAGTTCTATTTCTAAATTAGATTGACTAATAGGATTATATTTCACATTCAATTACACTACACCATTTTCACGTGGTATGTTAACAAAGTTAGGGATGCGAGATAATCAGTTCAGTTATTGTCCTCATTGTCTAATCGAGGTAGTAAATTAAGAGTTCCGGCCCCAATATCCGTTCGGTTTCTCTATAGAAACATTGATCTAAATTAACCATTATTTTAGATGTTAAAATGTTTATACTTGTCTTATTATATTTCAAAACCAGAAGGATGCACGCATCTAGTGGTATTGTATTTTCTTAATAAGGTATTTTAATTATTTCCATAACTATATTATCTGAGTTTTAATAGTATAATCTGTGTGATTGCACGCTAAAGGATAAGTTTTGAGTTTGAATGGGAATTAGCATTGTGTATGTGTGTGTATCTATGTATCAACTCAATAAATATAGGTTAAATTTGATATTTTATTTTACAAATAATAATTTCCTAATGAGTTTGATTTATTTACATTACTTATACTTCAATTAAATGTAATCACACTATATTTGGACAAGTTTGCTTTAAACAATTAATACCGTAATACCTGTTTTCGAGTGGTAGATAAGGACCACATGTAAAGAAACCGTACAAATCAAATATTTGAAAGTTTCATAAGTACTTACATATAATAAACAACTTTGGCGATGTACTACAGAATTTTTTTATGCGGTTGTGGTCTGAACCACAAAGAAAAGTTGCATTCAGAAAATACGTCAATTTACGAAATTTATGAGAAAGTGCTAATAAAAAAAGTAAATAATTAAATTACTCTTGTAAACATTATAAAAAATTTAATTTTTCATTGTATTCATGAATAAGTTTTCAAAATGTACATACATAACTCCCTGCTACTCGTCGTAATCCAAAGCTCGCATCTTTCTGTGATGAATTAGCTTAAAACTTTTTTCGTCACTTGAAGATACAATTTCAGTTTAATTATTATTTGGCACCATAAAGTAGTCATAAGTTTTTACGGTGTCGATCGGTTGGTCAATTCGTTATGATAACCAGATATGCATGATCGAAACTCTTTTTAGAATTTCAAACTCCTTTGGAAATAGTATTTATTTCAGGAAAACGCTTTTCCGATTTGTTGGAAAGCTAGATCCTTGTATATATTTTATCCGCTCCCAAAGAATCCGGTTCTTCTTGTCCGTCTTCATAATCTACCACATTAATGATAATATCACTATCATTGACAGTTTCGTCTTCAATCAAGCGCTTGCTACAAGCGCGTTGAGAGAAAACAATTGAACGTGCATTGTCTGAGACTGTTCATGGCAAATGAACAGAGCGTCTTAAAATGTATATATGTATATTGATAGAAAACGTTAAAGATATTCCAAAAACGTTGAAATTCATTTACCGCATAAAAATAAAAGATCAAACAAAAAAAATCGTATAAAAAGGTCCACACAAAAACAAGTTTTACTATACATATTTAAAATTTGATGGGAGAGAAAAACAAGATTGCTATTAGTGAAACAATGGCAGTTGGACCCCTATTTATTTAATTCCTCTCGACCGAATATTTTATTCGTTAATTCGGGGTTATTCGTAATATCGGAGTAAAAAAAAACAAATATTTTACACTCTTCTTTTGGAAATTCTATAATTTGTGCTGTTATGTAGAATACATAACTGCACAAAAAGCGTTTATAATTAGAAATAACACACTTTTTATTCAATAGTTAAAGTACTATTAATGAATTATTACGACCAATGGGCAATTTTTAAATACTGACTAATAGACGTTTGACAATCTTTTCGATTTCTGACTTGAAAGAAGTTTTACTTTCGACTTTATGCAGAGAGGAAACTACTGCATAAGGTATTTTTTCCCAGTTTCAAAACAACTAAAGCATTAAAAAATGTAATAGTTTTGATAAGTTTCACTATCAACTTCTGCATCAGAATCACTAGTTATTAGCTCCAATAAATCAACAATTTCCTCATCTTCAGTTGCACATATAGGCAGTTCGTCATCAAATGTAATACAATCATTAAAATCGTAAATATCCTCTGCGTTGATACAAGTAAAGAATTTTCCATCCTACTCGAAACTTAAACAATAAGTTGCACTCATGACTCATCTGCACCTGTAAAGTTTAATAATAATCTGCACCCTTTCGCTTCGAAATTTGCTGCTTGCAAGAAAAATCTTTTGCTAAGTCCGAAAAAATGATTTGTCATTTGAAAAGAAAAACCAATTGTTTCTAGTACAATCCATTAAAAAAGTTATTTCAAATGTTGAAATAATTCGTTGATTTGTGGTTTATTATTCGTTAACTGATTGTGGTTTATTATTCGTTCAGCCTTCCTTTTAATCGGAAAAGAGAAAAATTTGTTAAATCATACAATTCGTAAAATAAAGGTTCGGTAAATTGGAATCCGACTGTATATATATATATATATATAATATATATATATATATATATATATATATATATATTATAATAAAAGTATAAAAACATTGTGAAATATCGTGCAAAAATAATTTTAAATAATGGAATTGAGATAATCAAGAACAAATGAATAAAACTGAAAGTATACTGAATATACTGAAATTTATCCTGAAAAAAAAACAGAAATTGTATCATCAACAAGACATAAGAGTTCAAAAAGGATATATCTGAAAGCTAAATCTCAGTACAATAAACAAATTATTGTCAGAATCTGGACCCAAATACAAATTGAAAACATGAGAATGGCTGAATAGTAGCATTCAGCAAAAGTAGGAAAAAATAGAAATGAAATAATTAAACAGTGTGTATAAATAGTACTATTATTTGAGGGACACTGGGATTAGAAATGTATTTAAATATTTAAAAATTACTACAATTAAAATAAAATTAAATGAATAATTAATTTTATCTAAAATTTGAAAATGTAAGTAACTGTATGTCTCTATGAAAAAGGATAAATTTATAATAATAAACTATTAATATTCTAAGGAATTTTAATCCTTAATATATTTAGAATTTCTATATTAAAATTACTATTAATGAAATTAAAAGGGTGTTTTTGAATTAAGCAATATTTAGCGAGATGTTTATAGTTTCTTTTTATTTTCTCTGATTTTTTGAAACAAGAAATTTATGTCGTTGTATGTAATTAATAATAACATTTCTGAATATATAAACATGTTTATTATTTTCCCAATAAAGTACTTTTATAATATTGAATTTAAATTCTTTTTTGTCATAAATATTAGTAACTAAAGCATTATTTTTTAATTTAATTCCTATATCAAGAAAATTTACTTCATTGTTGTTACAATTTTGCTGTATTAAATTAAGACATTGTGCATAAAAACTAGTATTAGGTTTGAAATTGTCTTGCTAGTAAAAAATGATAATATCATCAAAAAACGAAAAATGTTATATTCAGAACTATCAATCATATGTATATCATCAATGCATATATATATATATATATATATATGTGCATTTAAAACATTTAGTTCTTTTAAAGAGAAAAAATCGACACATCCATTTAAAAATAGCAACAAAGAGCAGATATCAGATAAAATTAAAAATGCATTTTTTTCCGCCTCATATAATTAATGTTTTCCTTCAAATTAATTTCACTTACGTTTTATAACTTTTTGGTATATTTCTAATTATTAAGTTTTTTACTATAACTTATCCATATCACACATTCGGTCGACTTATTATTAAAATCCTTCGCCGAGACTTGATTACTAAATCTAGATTGATAAACTTCTGTGCCCGATTTGGAATTATTTCCCTCATTCTTTTTCTAAGAAATCAAATTACTTCAATTCATACGATGCGTTCAACTGAGAACTGATTCAAACGGTTCTAAGTTAATTCTTCTAGTAGTATTAGAATTAAGATTAATGAATCTAGAGACATTTGTGAAGAAATATAGGTTTCTAATAAATAGTTTTAAAAACTAGTGAAATAAAGTTGTAGTTGTTGCCAACTTGAAAGTGAACACTCCATGAAGAAAACAGAAAATCATTTTGTGTTTCTTTTGAGTATAATTGCATCAATTATTAATACTTTTTTTTCTGAATGATTTTCTGATTTTGTTTTGAACTATGCCACGTATGTTATTTTCCCAGCAGGAATATTCTCCTTGAAGAAAATCCGAGCTTTATAGGCAAATTTCGTTTCCCTGCGTAAACTCACAAGAACCATAGAAGATGTGTCCAAGGTTACCAATTGGCAATAAAGTTGGCAAAAAAAATATGACATCGCCAAAGATTCATCAAGAAGGCTCTAGGATTGAATTTTCTAGAAATTCTCATCAAGCTATACAAAGGACTTTTAAACCAAAGCTCTGTTCAATGCAGAAGAGAGTTAAGTCGACATCAGAAACTGTGCGTTGACTGCGATAAAAAAAGACTTAAATTTGTCTCAGCACTGTTTTAAAAAGCCGTTTCTAAAACGTTGTAAAGCTTGTTTATAACGAATGCGTTTTTCACTATTTTAAATAATCTGTTATTATATTTCTTTGTGTATAGGTGTCAATATGTCTTCTTGTTGATATCTGTCCATTCTTGTCAATTAATAAATCTGTTATTAATATGGCCTTTAAGTAAAATTTTAAAATGGAATTTGCGAAGATCTAGAAGGACAAGAACTTGGCAATCTTGAACAAGGACACATCCTGGATCCTTGTGGCTCCTAGAAAAGCTGCTATAGCTCATTTGAGACTTTTGACATGCCATGGATGTCTAAGTTCTCATCTATACAGAATTGGTATCTCCTACTCACCGGACTGTACTCTGTGTAACTCTGGTCAGCCTTTGTCCCCTGAACATTTGGTAGTGTGCCTTGCACTATTTAGTCTTAATTCAACTGTCGAAAAATATTGGAGAGCACGAGCACTAATGGCATAGGTGTTATTATAGTGTGTGGCATTGTAAAATAAAAAAATAATAAATAAATCTTTTATTCAAATAATTGGAGTCTTCAGCGGCTTTTACCCTACGCAAACTTGAAACAACTTGGATTCATGAAGTGTAAGTAAATTGTTTGCGAAAAAATTAATATTTTTAAGACAACAATTACTAAAGCCTAAATATCGATGTATGTTTAAGGTATCTAACTGCCCTAAAATTGTGAATTTTGTCAAAACTTTACAATTTTTTATGATTTTATTTTATAGATCATCTTATTAGCTTTATAAGAATACCAAGTTTATTATTTTCGGTTCACTGGAAAAAAACAACTATAAATGTTTTAGTAAAGGCAGATGCCATTACTTTAAGCAAGATATATGATGTCATACTTTAAAACGCGTTTTACTGGAAATGTGGTTTTTTTTTAAATGCTCAAACGGGATCAGCCATTGCCCAAAAAGTTTTGAAAACGATTAACTGAAATTTTTTGTGTATGATTTGTGTATTAGTAGAATTGGTTTAACCTTTTGATTTATGAATCACTGTTTCATTACAAAATTTGCAGTCCCTTATGTTAATATAATCACTGTTATGTTAAACAAATTTATATAATAACTAAGATAAAGTGATCTAGTTTTTGTTAACACTAAACTATCTTTTATTTTGAAGGTCATTTAAAAATGAATAACTTAACAACATATCAAAATTGAAAATTTGTTCATAAACTTTTAGTACAAAATGGTCCCCATTTATGTTATTTTTTGTAAATTTTTACCCATTTTTTCCCATTTTAGTAATAATAATTTAATTTTTCCTTTTTGATTTTAGCATATTTTTCTTAAAATGTACTAAACAAATCTAAAAACAACAACAAAAAAACCTCAATTTTTTAAAAAAAAGTTTTGCAAGTAATCGGATACCTTAAATTAATAGAAGGTATGGGTTGGAACAATTGTTCAGATTCCAAATTACGTTGCTAAATTCTTTTATTCAGCTTACAGGTGCTTCTCTTAATGATATTTTAGTTTAGATTTAACTTAAATTAAAGAAAGCATTATATATTAGGCGTACAACTTTGCTTCCGCCGTTTTTTTTCCGAAATTCGAGGCTTTTATTGTAAAAAACTGGTTATACATTTATGATTCAAAATATTGTCCATCGCTGGCCACTACTTTCTCCCATCTTTCGGGCAGCGTACGAATCCCGCGTTGAAAAAACTGGTCATCTTTTGAAGCGATCCACGAATCGATCCAATTTTTTGCTTCTTCATAAGACCGGAAGTGCTGCTCAGCCAGGCCGCGTGCCATTAATCGAAACAAGTGATAATCCGAGGGAGCAACTTCTGGAGAACACGGCGGGTGGGGTAGGACTTCCCATTTCAACGTTTTCCAAGTATGTCTTGCCCACTTTCGCAACACGGGGTCGAGCATTGTCATGCTGTAAAATCACTTTATCATGTCTCTCTTTGTATTGCGGCGTTTGTCTTTCAATGCTCGTTAATTGCGTTCGATAACGATTGCCTGCGATTGTTTCAGTCGGTTTTAACAACTCATAATACACTACGCCGAGCTGGTCCCACCGAATACCGAGCTTGACCTTGGAACCGTGAATATTTGGTTTGGCCGTCGACGTGGAAGCATGGCCGGGATATCCCCATGATTTTTCTGAGCTTGGGATTATCGTAATGAACCCATTTTTTCATCCCAGTCAAAATGCGATGCAGAAATCCCTTCCGTCTTTGCCTTGCAAGCAGCTGTTCACAAGCAAACAAACGCCGTTCAACATCTCTCGGCTTCAACTCGTACTGCACCCAATTTCCTTGTTTCTGAATCATTCCCATGACTTTCAGGCCTTGTGAAATGGCTTGTTGCGTCACTCTTAATGATCCTGCCAATTCTTGTTGCGTTTGACACGAGTCTTGATCAAGTAATGCCTCCAATTTTGCATCTTCGAAAACCTTCTCTCTTCCACCGCCATGCTGGTTTTCGACGTCAAAATCACCGTTCTTGAAGCGTTGAAACCACTCTGGGCACATTCTTTCACTAATAGTGGCCTCACCATAGGTATCTGAGAGCATTCTATGAGCCTCAACCGCAGATTTCTTCATATCAAAGCAGAAAATTAAAACCTCCCGCAAATGACGAGAATTTGGCTCGTAAGCTGACATGTTTAATCGAGAATAACTTTATGATGCCGAAACAAATCGACTAATATTTCGATGGCGTTATGTTTACAAATACCTAAGCTTATTGTAGGCTATCTACGATCTATTTATTTCGACTACCACTTACCACTACAGCCATCTATTACAAAACGGCGGAAGCAAAGTTGTACACCTAATATATCAAATAGCAAATTAAAATGTCCAGGTATCCATTCATTTATAAGTGTTTAAAAATGCTTGGTTTACTTGTTTGAGTATGTGTTTGCAAAATACTGAACATTTCTGGAACATTACAAAATTAACATTTGTTATATATTTGATAAAACAGAAGTCAAATAATTACATTACTTTTTTATTTCTAACTTTTGGTTCAAAAAAGTTTCCCATTGGAAATTGGTTGAAAATTTTGTTGAACGAGTTTTATTCTTAAACTGATAAAAATAAATAATTTTTTTTTCTAATGGGACTGCACATTGGTATTTTAACCTTTGCAGACCTAGTACATTCTCTAGAAGCTGGTATTACTTTTGAGCGCGGCACCATTTAGGCGATATTAATTACCGCAAGTAATTTTGACGCCCAGTTTCCTCCCTAGAGGGAGGCACCTGAGCTCTTGACGATGCAAACTTGCACTAGGATTTAATTTTGCCGAGAGCACCCAAGCCAAACAGACACTCTAGGGATCTTTTACATGTCGTATAATCATACGACATAACCGCTGTCGATTTTTCTGCATCATGAAAAACCACCGGCTTGAGCTGGAGTCGAATCCGTAACCTTGGTTGCAGAAGGTCAGTGACAAACCAACCATGCCACCCAGCCGGCAAAAATAAATAATTTAAAAGATATGAAAAGCTGACAATTTCCTGGAGTATCGAATGGTAATGTAAAAAGATAATATCACCGAACAAAAGCTCAATTTTGTCCTATAGAAAATAGAGCTCTGTAAATTTTAACCTCGGTGTAATCCATTCAAATTAATTAAATAATTAAAAAATATACTAAAGTTGAAAATTTACCTTTGTTGTCTGCTATTGTAATTTAAAATTAAAAAATCAAAAACGGATTTGTAGCTCGATTTTCTTGACATTAATTAAAGAATAAAAATCACGTAAGACGACATAATTTAGTTTTAAAGGATTAAAAACATATTCGAACAACGTAATTGAAATTAGGGATGTTAAAGAGATAATTTATCGCTTTCAAGCATTAAGAGTTTAAACAGTTTTAAGATGTAACTTAGAGAAGAGATATTAATGAATTTTAACTCATTTATACTAAAATAAATATTTACTTACTGAGAAAAAATTTTATATGGAAAAACTATTTTAGAAAATGTTTCGCAGAAAATTGAATTTAATTGAACTTTTTGATTTGGAAGATTTTATATTTCATTGAAGAGCAAGGTTTATATTTACCGTATAGTGCAAACAACAGATCAAAATGTATTCTAATGAAATCTGAAATATTTTAATAGATTCAGTTTTTTCTTGGATTGTTTATTTTATATAAAGAACAAAAATTAATTAATTATTTAAATGCTTCTATGAAACATTGGTCGTAAAATTCAAACCATCAAAAAATTTTTTCATACTGTAAAAAAAAATAAGGAACAAAAGATTGAAAATGCATAATATCTGCATAAATTTTACCTAATCATGCTGGAAAGAGTTTGAACATTTTTGGGGAAAGGATAAACAATAAAAAGGGGAGTAACACGTTAGTAAACGTGTCAGTTAAAATTGTAAAACCATAAAAATATTTTAATAATTCCATCGAAATTTTTACAAACTGCCATTTACACTAAACTGAACTTTGATGTTTAAACTAAAGTTTAAAAAAAAGGCAGGTCCCAAGGAAGTTATTTAATGAGGGAAGAGAAATCGGATTGTCACGGCCTGTAACATAAGCAAGAACAAGAATGGAAAATATATTCTCCAGATATTTTTAGTTGTCATTTTCAATTGAGAGTGAATGGCATGTTTTTCTTCTATAATATTGTTTTTTCAATAAGGTAAACTCAAGAGTAAAAATTATATACTTGTACCAGCAAGGTTATGCACAAAGTTATTATTTTGGCTCTGTAAGTTATGGATTTTCAGTTAATGCAATTTCTTAAAACCTTTTATTGTAAGTTTTGAATTTTTCATAACATGATGGCAAATAAGAATAAATTCTCTTTCTGCGTATCTTAAGACAAAGAAAAATAATAAATAAATGGAATAATGAATATTTTCTAAGCAGTTTCTAAAAATTAACTCCATTTGAAAAACATGTCTTACAAAAAATCTTTTTAGGCATATGTATAAATGTTACATGAAAAAAAATGTCTTAAATTAAGTTTATTCAATTGGACCTCGTTGCAAAGACATGTAATAATGTTGAGTTAAAATAAAACATTAATTGGGATGACAAAATTTTCTGTTTATTCAACAATAATTTCAAATGTTTTATAAGCAAGTTTTCAATTCTGACATTGTCAAGTATAATCTTGTAATTTACGAATTCAAAGTACGCTTAAAAATTGAGAATTTCGATAATTTGGAGTGAGTAATAATCATCGATAAATTTGTGCAGATAAACATTTGCTTTTTATCTGGAAAAAATGGATTTATATTTAATAAATTCTGTTCTTGAAACTTGATTTTACTTCGTAGTTTAAAGTATTTTTATTTCATACTTAATAAACTCTTAGAATGACATTTGATCAAACTATTCAAATTGAATAGGTATTCTAACTTACATAATTTTAGAAATTTCCCTCCCTTTAATCAATTCTGATCTGAATTTTTGCCTAAAAAAATCAAACAAGAAACTTGCATGGTATAAATTAGTAAATTATGTTAATATATGATTTTAATGTGAATTGTGTTTTTATCTAAAAACACCAATTTAATATTATTTAGTTCCAAAATAATCAGAACTAACCATGCAATTTCGAAACACATAATATATCTCCATTTCTAATTTAGAATTAATTGTTCTCTGATCTATTAGAAATCCTTTGGTACAAAACCAATTAGTAAGAACGTTCGACATTATCCATTATTATCAGATTAAATTATTTTCTTTGAATTATTTGAAATTAAAGTTAAGAAATTTCTGTTAACTTAGTTCCCTCAGAACGAGTCATGTACTTTTAAAAAAGGAATGACATATTCTAATCTCATTTTCTCAGAAAACAAGTAAAAAAGAAATTCCAAAGAATACTAACTTTTAGAAATGCGATGCATGAAAAAGTGATTTTGATGCTTCATTCCTCATTTTAACTAATCATTACTTTATTTTTCAATAATAGTATAATTTTCCAATAAATATGACGCTGTAGTTGTTGTCGTGTGGTCGATCCTGGCATACATATGAAAGACGAGAGGTGAAAGAACAGAAACATACAATACAAACTTTTTATTACAAATGATGATTCCAGCATAGAATAGAAGTGTGCGCTGCTTTCCATTCGAGACGGAAATCCAGAAGATGCATCACCCATGCCTTTTTCGAGATTCGAATCTGAGTCCACTTGGTTACAAGCCTAGAGTCATATCCACTATACTGGATGGGCGGCTAACAAATGCGATTAAAAGAATGTATACATTTAGCCTTTACTTCGCTAAATTAAAAAATATTTATAAATAATTATTGAATAAGTATTTTATTTCAATCTGATAAAAAAGGAACCAATATTTCGGCAAACAAATCAATAAAAATACTTAAAGAAAATAATAATCTTTCCTAAACTTAATAAAATGTAAAATATTATTATTTCAGGATAGTATTTTTATTAAGTGTATTCAAGGTTATCCCATTTCTATATTAAAAAGAGCGGTTTATTCAATTCGAATACTTGATATGCCCAGAGTGTGTTTCCTTCGAAAAAATAACGACTGATGTAGATTACCAGGAAATGAGTATAAGAGATATTCCTTTAATTAAGCTTAAGATACTAAAACCGACCATATCTTCCTAAATTGCCTTCAGAAAAATTAAGAGCCGGAACAAAAATGTTTTCTCTCTTCGCTTCTGATACGTTCCTTTAGGAGTTAAATATTGGAAAGAGAAACGGTCGTAGCTCTACGTTTTTTAAATTCACGGATGGATTTGTTAGTTAAAAAAAGTATTTCCTTAAGCCTTTGCATTATTTAGCATCAAATGTTAAGGAAAGTAGCTTATTAAGTGGCTTTTATCATCATTTTCAAAATCAAACCTAAATTATTATATGAAAATAATTCAAGGGAGAAACAAGAGGTTTTTTTTTTCTTTTTTAATCAAGATAATTGAAATCGACAGTTTGTTGATTTTGCAAAAGGTAAGCTAAAACTAAAACATTCCTTTTATTTAATCAAATATTTCTCAGATTCTTAATTTTTATAATACAAAACTAAAAAGTCAACTCGAAGCAAAAGACAAATTAACAGAAAATATAAAATGCTTAAATTACAACCAAATAAGTATTAAAGCGAAGTATTATTTTAATTTTAAATCATCGCAATTCAATTGAATCCCAAGTTACACAACAGCAATGATTGGCACTACATTCTCTTGAGAAGCCTAGAACTTCAAAACACCTGGGGTCTCTAAGAACATCATTATATATTAAATCAGAAAATGCCATTCACTCCAACTATTTACCCTATTTACAAAAGCAGTTTCGGGAAATGAACACCGACTTACAAAAAGGAATGGAATCAGCAGAAAAAATAAAACTATCTATAAAAATGAATCAATTAAAAATGAAAGTAGACCTCTCATTCTTTTTAAAACATATTATATGAAGACATAATAAAATGATCACCTGATTTTCTACTGTACATATGAAGATTTATTACTGAAGAACTACATGTTTTCGGCATGATAATTACTTTCACTTCAAAGCCCTACTTGCAAACATGATAAATGCTCGAAATTTCCAGCCGTGTTAGGATAATTGGAAATTTTTCCATTCTGGATTTCAAGCTACCTGACAGCATGATGGAAAACCTTACCCTTTCTTGCCATGAGCCACCCTGCAATATGTTTCCGCTGACGTGAAGTTATGATCGAAGTGGGGTTTTGCTGAAGCACTGTAACACGTGGAAACTTCGCAAGTTTCGTCTACGTCTTTTCCTCCGGTAAGAAATAATTCACTTTGATTGAAAACCTTAATGTCAGAAGTGTAGTTCAAAAGCATTTCATGGCAAAAATTAAATATTCTATCCAAGATTTCTTTCGTGTATTTGAAATATCATTCAAAGAAATGCGCAGTTCTTAATATAATTTGTAACAAATACTTTTTCTGGAAATTTTTCCTTCACACTATTTTATCTGTAAGAAAAATTACGAAAGATGAAAATATATATTACCCATTATAAATTTTCGAATAAGTAAGTTGGTTTGCGTAATTTTTGGTACTTATTTCAGAAGTTCATTAGGAAAGTTTGATTATTTTGAGTTAATTGAACGTTCTTTGTCTTAATTTCTCTCTTCTCATTATTCTTGAACTTCGAAACTATTTTTCTCTTTTATACATATGATATGCTTAAAAATCGTCTATAAATCTAGTACTTAACCTTTTCTACCACCGGCTCACAAATTATAGTTATTTCATTCGGGCTGCAACATGAGTATAAAAAAGGTAAAACATTATAAGACCAAAGCAACATTGAACAAAGCAAAATTGATCAAAATAATCGAACTCATTTTTGTCTTTTATTTTAATATTGTATTGACCTTTCTATCAAACACACACAAAAATATTTACATTTATGCATTTTTACTGAAATGTGGGGTAGTTTCAATTTCCTTTCAACCATGACCAAGCCTCTTGTTCACATTCTGCTATCAAAACAAGGAAATCGATAAGAAAATTTAAAGAACTGATTGCTTGATTGACAAAATTTCCAACTAAATTTTTAGTACAATGTTCTTAAATAATTGAAATTCTTTGTGCATGACCGGGCCACACAGATAAGGCCGATGGGTCACATGCGGCCCACGGGTTGCTGGTTGAGTATCACTGGTCTATAAAGTATATGACCCGTAAAATTATATCAAATATCAAAAAATGCTTAGCTGAATTTGATCATTTGAAATAAATAAATGGACCGAACATCCCGAAAGATTAAGAACTAAAGATATTTAATAAAATTATTCTTAAGATTTAAATAATTGTTTTTTCTTTCTTTTCCTTTTAGGAATTAAAGCGACATATTTATTTTATCATTATTTGTAAGTATTTAAAAAAGCACATACTTTTAAAAGAGTCAAGAGAAATATTACAAATTTTTATATTTTTTATTAAAAGAACAAATGTATAAGAACAACGCACTGACAGATATCATTAAAAAAACATACTCTGGTGAATGATGGCGGGAAAAAAAACCGAGAATGAAACCAAAACCGAAATTTGAGAGCAAAGAGGAGGTAAAAA
>BMAO01030035.1:0-114647 GCA_019973975.1 Trichonephila clavata
GTCTAGGCCCCAGGTTTTGGTCTCCTCTTGCGATATGCATGAGCTACATTTGGACCGTCGCTGTTATAGAATGCTAAATAACATAGCATCCCACTTTCGTAATGCTAAATATTTTTTTTACAAATTTCAAGAAAAAAATATCGATTGCTCTTATTTTAGAACCTAGGAAATATATAGCTTTTAGAATTAGTTTACGGTTTTGATTCAAATTAAACGGTAATAAGATAATTTGCATTTTTTTTTGTGATAAGAAATGCATTTTTTAAAAATCTAATAATGACAATATATAAACAAATAATATTTCCCGAGCATAAATGATAAAATTATAACTTATCATTAAATTTCCATTGTATTTTTTTTATTAAAATGTGCAATATATTATTAATTTATTTTGGGATGCAATAATATTGAAAACGATACATACAGGGACTTTTTTATACTAATTTTAAAAAGTTGATCGTCTCACACTTACTTAAATTATGAAAATCGTAATATTTACGAAGATTCAATAAATGAAAACAAAAGAAATTTATTAATATCACAATACATTGCATTTGTCATAATTGAGGATTGCCAGAGCCCCAATTGGTTGGACTTCTGATCATTTTAGTCGCCTTTTACGACACGCATGAACTTACGTTGGGACTATTCTAATCCGGTCACCACACGAGATAATCATGCACCCTCCAGTGGATCCCGGCCCATGTTGACACCGAGGGGAACGAGATGGCCGATTTCCTTGCCAATGAAGCCAGGACCCTTGAGCGTGTAACTTCTTCGACTACGGTCTTTGATGCCAACGCAGACGCAAAATAAAAGTTCTGCTCAAACCCACGAAAAAAATTCTCGCTGCCATAATTAAATTATAGCCGAGAAATATATTACAACTACAATAAACAGACTAAGGACAAAACATTTTAAGGGCATGAAGATTCTGCCTGATGGATCCAGATCATATGTGAAATGCAGGCACTGCCCAGGCAAGCAACTGAATCCCAAACATCTTTTTAACTGTCCTTCCATTGTTGGTGCCCTTTTTAAAATAGACAATGACTACAGCATGGACATCCTATACTTGGATCGTGCCGGATGTTGCCACGGCAGTGATTCACTCCTTTGGCAATATTTGACTCATTTCTTTATCTTTATTTTGTTATATACAATACCTTTGCACTTTGTCATACACGACAACCACAACAACAAAAGAAATTTAAAATATGATCACTTTAAATGAATAATCCTAATGCCTATATGCGCATGCTTCTACAATATTATGCATGTATTCTAGAACTTTCTATGCATTAAAATACAGTACGTTAAGTTGAGTTAAAGTTTTCGTATAGATAATCTAAGACACAAACTCATCTTTAGAAGTGCAGACGTATATCATTATGATGAAGTATACGTAGACAGTTTTAATATATAATACTTTGGGCACATCTGTCAACAGTTAGAAATATATATGTTGGTTTAAAATTTGAATGACAAATGTGAATGAAACCTCTTAAAGTTAAATTAAGTTAAAAATATATTTCCTAGCATTAAAGTTTAGTTTCTACGAAACTTAGTGAATTTTATATTTAAAGCTATAAATATATTTAGTATTTTATATAAAAGAAGATATATATTTTAAAGTTTTAAAATATTTTAGAAATATATTCCATATAAAATTCCATTACGTATAAACAATTTCATTTGATGTAATTATTATAAGAGAATAATTTAGTTATATGATTATTATATGCTGTTTTTTTCTGACATACACTCATGTCCATAAATTAAGGATAATTCAGAATCACACAGAAATTGAACTCTAAAATAAAAATTGCACCCGTAGAATTATCACACACATCTTGAAGAAGAATATGCAAATTACAGGAAACCACCAGATGGCGCGGATAGTACGTCACAATGACGAGAGTGTAAGAGGAATATAAGGAATATTCGTATATAAGGAATGGTGGCAAAGAAGTAAAATTGTTCCCAAGCGCTTTAAAAGCCTTTCAGTGCAAGGACCGCATAGTTATTGCACAAAGGAAGCATTTGGATGATTTTTTACGTGGTAGAATTATTGGACGACTGGAATGTGGACGTACCCAGCGGGAAGTATCCGAGGAAATTGGAATCGCCCAGAGTGTCATCTCCAGGCTTTGGCAACGATTCCAAGATGATGGTAATGTGAGTAGATGTTACAGCACAGGTCGCCCCCGAGTTACAACGCCGAATGAGGACCGGTATTTGGCAGTTACTGCCAAAAGAAACAGACGGAGCACAGCATCAGACCTGTCTCGTCAGCTTTCTTCAGCTACCGGTACGACAGTTTCAAGGCAGACCGTGTACAGGCCTGTCAGATGTGTTCCCCTTACCGCAACTCACTGTTGCCAGCGATTAACCTGGAGTAGAGAGCATGCATTGTGGACACCGCAGCAGTGGTCTTGTGTGATGTTTTCCGAGAATCCAGGTTTAGTTTGCAGTCTGACTCTCGCCGGAATTTCATATGGAGAGTGCCAGGTACCCGTTACCACCAAGAGAACACCATTAAACGACACCGTTACGGTGGTGCAGGATGGCTCGTTTGGGTAGGAAGTATTCTTGGTTCCAGAACTGACCTGCATGTTCAGAGTGTAACGATGACAGGCCACATCTATCGGGATGTCATTCTGGAACAACATATACGTTTGTTTCGGGGTGCCATGGGTGCTGAATTTCTGTTTATGGATGACAACGCCCGTCCTCACCGTACCAACATTTTAGATGAATGCCTTCAATCGTAGGATATCACCCGTATGTATTGGCCAGCATGCTCACCGGACTTGAATCCAATAGAGCATGTGTGGGATATGCTTGGCCGACGAATTGAAGCCCGTCGTCAACTTTCTCCCACCTGTCTACCGGAACTTCGGAGGGCATTGCTTGATGTGT
Organism: Trichonephila clavata; assembly: GCA_019973975.1. Classification (NCBI taxonomy): domain Eukaryota; kingdom Metazoa; phylum Arthropoda; class Arachnida; order Araneae; family Nephilidae; genus Trichonephila; species Trichonephila clavata. Next base: position 2,923 of record BMAO01030035.1, read on the forward strand.
GGTGTAATATCCCCCCCCCGAGTAAGTAAGTAAGTAAGTTCAGGTTGATAATTTGATACTCAGCATGCGTAGGCGTTGTAAGGCCTGTATTGCATCGTCCGGGAGACATACTCCGTATTAACCATCATACTAACCATGTTATACTATTTTTTGTAAATAAGTACTTTTTTAAAATTTGCTCCAGGGAGTAAAAATCGCAATTTTTATTAATTATATCAAACATATAGCATATTTTTTGCTCTTTACCTTTTGTTTAATAAATAGACTTTACAAATAAGTCAAATTTGTTTTGCTTCTGTCTCTTTCGTTGCCTGAACTTCATTATCTTTAATTTATGGACATGAGTGTATTTATAGTTTGTCTAGCATATGCAGTAGGCAAATATTAATGTTTAAAATGCAAAATAATTGCCAAAAGTATTTTCAAGAAATGATTGGTAACACTTATTTTACATTAATGAATATATTAATGTTCATAAAAATATAAAGTTTTTTTTTAAGCACTCAATTGTTTGCACTTCCATAAATTTTTGCAAGTGAATAACCTAAATTCGCTGAAGGCTAATTTCATATGACCCATGACTTAATAATATTTCAATATCACATATCTTATATGGATGTCTATCTTTTACATTTGTGGAAGGAATGGAATTGGTTTATATATATATAAAACTGAGTGTTGTATAAAAAATGAAATAATATCTAATTATTCTCAGTTCTGTAAATAAGTATACGTAATACATTAATTTGAAAGTATTTAAATAGAAAATAGATCGTTTAAACCATATTTTGAATGAATAATATTATGCATGTACATTTTTACATGAAGGAAATTCCAACCAAATTAAAAAAGATAAACTGTATAAATTTACATTGATTTAAAACTTTCAAAATATTACATAAAAAAATTAAAATTTATCTAAATTAAAATCTGTCGATTACACTTTTATTTTCTGAATTTTATACATTTAAAACTGAAAGAAAACTTTGCGAATAATTTCTTTACTTAAAATTTGTCTATTGACTGCAAATGTCTATTTTAGAAAAACAGATATTCTGAAATGTTAGAGTAAGCCTCCTTGAGTTCATTTCAACCCAAATAATCCAGAAAAATTTTCAACAATTGTATGAAATAATCCAATTTTGTTTCTTTATTGTTGCTTTATTACAAAAAACAAAAGAGAATAATAAATTAAAAGTATGACATTAAAGCATCACAGGAGGTGTTTGAAACTGCTGCAATCCTTCGATCCACGCGACATGGATCGAGGGACGTGTTCAAAAATACGGGGCGTGTTTTATGGATCGTAATAGTAGCGATGGATGTTCGCGCCAACGGGATTGTCGTCATTCGTAGCTCTGAAAGATTCATGTTCCGCCAGGTTCTAATGCATCTGAGTGAATGTATGATGATTCAGTTGCCGCCTCGTTGGATATTTTCCCCATACAACCGAACAGCAACACGTCCATTTCAGTTGGCTGGGCCGTAGATGCAGTGGATATCCGCCAACTTGGCGTTCGTATAACGATTCATGTTCATCGCACGCAGTCCATGTCTGAAATGAGGAAACCACGTGTGTCGCCTTCCGAGCTAACGTACTGTGTCACCTATCACTTTCCGCCCATGCTTTCCTACGTAATTATGGCTCATCACCATGTTTTCTACCTCTCCTCCAAGTCTGTACATGTATTAGGAGACAACCTGCAAAATAATTTTGAGCTTATTTATAAAATTCAAAATACTTTAGTTGTATTTTAGGTATAATTTCCTTATTTATCACAAGATAAATAACTATTAATTCTCTTTAAGCCTTATGCATTATTCCTGCTCATCTAAAGAAAAAAAAACCCAGTAAAATCACTTCAAATCTAAATTTTTAAAAAAAATTAGAGCATTTTTAATGATTTATAATCGAATTTATTAAATCAAAGATATTTCGTATTTACTAAACATTTATAATAAATATTTATATAAAATAATTAATAATTCACGCGTAAGACCCTATGTATTATTCCTGCTCATCTAAAGAAAAAAAAAACTAAAATCACTCAAATCTAAAAAAATTCTGAAATTAATAAAACATTTTTATTTATTTATATTCGAACTAATCAAAACAAAGTTATTTCGTATTTACCAAACAGTTATCTGTGGTGAATATTTATTTGTTATCAAGAATGATTGAAAAGAAATGAAGATATCGATTTGTTTACACATCATAGTTACTTTTCACGTAATATTCTTGAGCGTGCTTTAAAACTAAAATGATAGATGAGATTTCATGGTAGATAATTTATATTTGTCTCCACTCGAGTGTATTGTTTAGCATATCATTATTTACTACTATTCTTATAAAAGATATAAATATTAAAATAAAATATTACATGTTTTAAGTGTTTATGTCACGGTTCAAAAGATATGAATTTTAAAAGGCTAATGACCAACATACTTTACTTACTAATATTAAATACCTTTAAGAATTCTCAGAAGAAGATAATTTAATCATTCAATGACAAATACTTGACAAGAATATTAATCGTAAAAACAAAGATATTATTGCTGATGTTGCATAAATGATTTATATGATTTATTTATTATTTTTGATTTTATCAATATTAAATACATCATAAGATTTGGCAAATGCTTAGTCCGATTTTACTTCGGCCATCTATAATATGTTTTGTAAACATGTCAAAATGAGTTTGTTATACAAAAAAGAGGAGTTGTTTCAGTTTAAAAAAATGTGATAAAATAATATTTATACACATACATATAAGTTATATTATATACAAAATTATAACTTATCATTATTGAAATTGTATAAAACTGTGATTTTCAAATGGTGTTGTTGACCCCCTAGGGACATGATAACCCTAATTGGGAAGAGTGAGTATATAAAAAAATTGGAAATAAAATATTATATATTAATTTATTGAAAGGAAACGAAACGAAATACATTCTATCATAATAAAAATAACACGTTGCATGTTTATTGCAATGTTTCGATTTATAAAGTAGAAAAAAAGAGAGAGAATAGTAAAACAAACTGCTGTTGGTAAAAAATGCCACACAATGAAGGAATCATTAGAATTAAATGAAATTTAATGCACTAACGACTTGTATTAGTACACATACATAACGAAATTTTCAAAGCAAAAAAAAAAAAACAATATTAGGTGTCCGAAATCAGTATTTGTTGTAGCCACCACGCGCTGCAATAAGTGCTGCTATACGACGTGACATGGAGTCAAACAGATTTTGAATTATTGCGTGTGGAAGAGAATTCTATATTGCTTGTATGCACGACAAAGGTTCGTCTTTTGAAGCTGCAGGACGCGGATAACGAGCAAAACGCTGACCAATTAAATCCCACACGTGCTCAATAGGCGACATATCCGGTGAATAAACAGGCCGAGGAAGAAGTTACATGTGTTGGGCTGAACAGAAGTCTCGAACAGTATTTGCAACATGGGAGCATGCATTATCCTGCTGAAAGATAGCTCTAGAGATGCCTTGAAGGAAGGAAACGACTTCGGGCTGTAGTACTTCACGAACGTACCTGTTGCTATTGAAATTACCCTCAATTCATAGCAAATTGGATCGTTCATGATACGAAATCGCACCGCAGACCATAACTCTGGGTGTTATGCCACTATGTCGTTCGATAACACATTCGCGTTCACCGGCATAGCGTCTAACACGAATGTGGGCATCATGGTTCCACAAATTGAAGCTTGCTTCATCTGAAAATACAACTTGCTGACAATCAGCTTGCCAAGCTCTGTGCTCATGAGCCCATTGCAGACGCAACCATCGATGGTTTGCCGAGAGGGGTATCCTGTATAAAGGCACCCTTGCACTCAATCCACGGTGCAGTAGACGTCGACGAATTGATGAAGCCGATATTAGTACACTTGTAGCAGTAGACTAATGTGCTGCCAACTGCCTGGAGGAAGCTGTACAGTCATCCACCGCCATGCAGAGCAGGTGTCAATCGTCGCGCGCTGATGTCACCTTCCGTCGTCCATTGCCAGTTTTTCGAGTTGTTCGGTGCTCATCGGTCCATTGTTTCCAAACTCGCATCACTGTGAAACTGTTCCGCTGCACACGAGCTCCTATTGCGTGATAGGAAAATCCTCCTTCTCGAGGGCCGATAATCCTCCCCCGTTCAAACTCCGTAAGTTGTTGGAATATCTCCTTATTTCGTCGTGGAGGCATACTTAGTTTCACTAAACGTTCACCACTAACAAATAATCATTAACTATTTTCAACGTCCCGCTACAACCCTCTATTTAAGCTTTCAGCATCAGTTCAGAGGGCGCTGCGCGCGCCACGCATGCACGATGACTCTGAAACTTTAGTATTTTGCATATTATTCTATAATTGATATTTGCTGCAAAGTTCATTTAATTCTGAGATTCCTTCATGGTGTTGCATTTTTTTACAAACAGCAGTGTAATAAGCGCTTGTCTTACTTATAATATCTATTACTTGAAAATACCATATACGAAATTTAATATATTATCTTGATAATTTGTACTGTTTATAATTGTATTGTAGCTTTAGCACGTCCAAGTACATTATTATTGCATTCAATTTACTGCTTTTTAAATGGAAGAGGAGGGGGTGGGCAAGCGCGATGAAAATTATGATTGAAATTTGGGTCGCAAATATTGAAAGTTTGAGAAGCATTGGTGTAAATAGAGAATGAGTGACAAGATAGAAAACTAACAACACCATGAAATCCTATTAAATTTCTAAATATAATACAATGCTCTTGACTTAAAGTTGAATTGATTTAAAAAGAAAATATGAGGTATCTATATTTTTCAACAAGCATCATATTAGCAAAATCTTGTGCATGATTTATTTGATCAGAAATTTAATTGATACAACTCTATCAACTTTTCTTTAAGTATTTTATAATTCTACTATCGATGTAAAACGTTAAAGTCGTTTTCTGACTGCGAATTTTGAATCACTACACATATATATAATTAAAATTTAAGCCAGTATATAAACATCTATAATTATATTCGATTTTATAGTTGAGACAGTTTTTTAATATTCATAAAAGTTGCCTTTAAATTATTTCTATATATCTTCAAAAACGTTAGACTAGAGTTCACAATTCTGCAGTGAGTGAGTGAATATTAACGTCGCACTATTCAGCTACACGAGGGCTTTTGGCGACGGAACGCGTAATTTTGAACCATGGTCAAGTGACGCAGACAACACCTGAGCTGGCACCCCCTTCTTCTAACTACCACACCACATCAACGGGAGGACGTTTGAGCTCTAGACAGATTTAACATGCATAGCCTCCCCTACACGGCGGGTCTTCAGTGGTACTGGCCTCGAACTCATGACACGCCAGCCATGATCCGATACCTTGACCACTTGACCACAGTGACCACGAACAGTTCTGCAATCAGTGAAACTAAACAACATACTTTATAAAATGCTTTTCATCTGTAAACGCTTCTTAGTTTCACGTGGTTCATATGTGTATTGATGATAATAACAAAGCTATTGAGTTCCACACTTTGCGAATCAAAAATTGTATTTAACATTTTTGTATCGTTAACTGGATGAAAAATATTGAAAGTACATAAGAATTATTAAAAAAGGATTACTAAATCTTAATCTGTTTTCAAATATTGGAACCAATACTTGAGATAATGTTAGTTAATACTTAAGTATATATTTTATACCCATTCCAATCTCTCTAAATACTTAAAAATGTCAAATTAAAGATAAAGTAGCACATCTCACACACAAAGAAGGGTGGTTAATATATTTTAGATCAAATATAAAACACACCAACAGTTACAGGGAAAAAAGATAAAATTAAATAAATCCATTACGAATTCCTAAAATTTCAATTTTAATGACTGGCATAAATTTAATATTAAGTTTATTATAATTCATTGAAATTGAAATTTTAGAAATTCGTAATGGATTTATTTAAATTTACTTTTTCCCCTGAAGCTAATGATGTGTTTTATTTGATCTAAAATATATTAACAACCCTTCTGTGTGAGATGTTCTATTTGATCTTTAATGTGATATCTGAGAAGCCAAATTAACGCATGCGTAGTGAAGCTTGCAGAATCAACGGTTAAGCCTAAATTCCATACATTTTTCACAAAGGCTTCACTACTGCATTTAAAAGATAACATTTTACATGATAAAAAGTATCATATACAATTTTTTAGCTGGCTTCACTAAATATTAATGCCAGCTATAGGCTGCGAATAAGCATCTTTAACCAATTCAATAAGCATATCGAATTATAGTGCGTGTGAATAGTTAGTTTAATGTCTTGTAGAAGCAAGTGCTGGAGTAGCAAAGATTAGTTATGAGGCTTAGTAGCTGCACCAGCTTAGCTGCACTCTGTGATTACAGTAAGCGACTGTTTTGAAAATGAATGCAATTTTTCATGAACCTAATTGTCGTCTTGAGAGATGATTAGTGTACGGAAGACTGTCACGCGAAGGGTAGTTCCCTCCAATAAAACGAGAAAACCAAATTATTAAAGCGAGTGATGCGATTCTGTTCTTAAAAGAATACTTAAGGATAAGCAAACTCTAATGGTCACGTAAGCTACGCCCATTGCATTTATTATGAGGGAATGAATTGAATGAAATCCGCTAATATGGGTATCTACAGAGCTGTTTAAATGAATTACTGGTTTGATGAATTTATTTTTCTCTTTTCTGTAAAAGTGAGATATTTTTGGCTTTTGTAACCGTGGTTATAGGAATTGCACTTTGATCAATATTGATTCAAACTTTTTACCCAAAACTTTGAATTCTATTAGATATTTTTCTATTTAGGTTTATGCAACTGTATAGTTATGAAAAATGAGTAAGTAAATACAAGGAATATCAATAAATTTGTAAATTAGTTTGTTTCTAAAAATTTATATTAGAGTTGTGTTTGTAAGTTATACACGTAGTTTTAAAATGATATTTCTTTTTGTAATATGTATATGTATTATAAGAAATATTATAATAAAATAAAATAATAAGTTAGAAAGTTGCATTACCTACAAGGCCAAAAAAGAAAGAAATTGGATTCCAAGAAACATAACAATAAAAATCATAAATTCTGGGGGAATATAAAAATTACATAAATACGGTAGAACGTCGTTTATCCGAATCAATTGGGACTGGACACCGTTCGGATACGCGATTGCTCGGATAACCGAAAACCGAATGTGATCCATGCAGTATATGAAACCGGACACTATACAAATATTGAAAATCATCACATGCGGGAAACGTGCTTGAAGAAAAAGCCAAATAGGTGCAAAATGTCGCAATATTACCTTTAATGTGGAAAATAATCACTTATTTTTAGCTGTACCATTGTACACCTTCGTTTTTTCGCTGCAAGGTCTCTGATTCTTCTGAGCAGCAGTAGTTGAATAGGATAGCATTTCTGATTGTTGTGTTTTGTTGTTCGTACCACTCTATAGCTGTCTCTAACGCAGAAACGTGTCAGCATTTGATGGACCCTTGTTACTTTCTTTGTTGTTGTTGTACTCGTCTTTTTCCGTTTCATCGTCGACAGGGTCGGATTCTTCTTGCGCGGAAGTCACAATCTCGTCATTGTTTATCATTTGAAATTCACAGTCGTCTTTATCTCATGCCATCCAGTTTTCTACATCTTCATCGCATTCTTGAAAACCTGGGAATATATGTCAAATATCCGGAAAAAACTGGTCTAGATATTTGACACTCCGGATAATGAACGTTCATGTAAACGACGTTCTATTGTATAGTAAATTAACAAAATATCTCAAAACCATATGCATTTCACTATGAAATACTACTAAAGATACATAACAATAAGAAAAATTAAAACTCAACTCAATGTAGAAAACGTTTTGAAAAAATAACCATATATTGTAACATCATTTATTACAACGATAGTTATAAACATTTTGTTAGTAAATAACATACAAACGTGCAGTATCAAATTATTCATATTTTAAAAAATCAGTTCCAAATAAAAACTGACCTAATATTGTTATTATTCAGATCTCACTAATCACTCAACAGAATAATTGCTAAATTTGCCTGATATAAATTTCTTGCTTAAAAATTGAAATAACTTAATATTAAGTTGAAATTCTATGTAATTTGAACTAAACAAAACTTAACTATATTAAGAGATATTACTTTTAAAATTTAAAAAAATAAATAACAGGACAATTATTGCAACAATTGATTGTAAGAAACTGAATGATTTCCCTTAAGTGAAATATATCTGATATTAGACAGAATATTTTTTTGATGCTATCATTTGTAAGGAAATCTTCATTCGAGTAAAATATAATTAGAATTAAGGCAATTAATGAATATTTACAAATACATGATAAAACTCAAGGACTACCCTGCGCATTAAGAACAATGTGATAGTCGCGCTAGCAAATGTAAGACAATATATGTTAACTATTGTTTCCTGAATGTCATAGAATTTCAGAATACATATGAAATGACTACTGATATCATCAAGCAGAGTGGTTAGGGGAATATGTGAACCCAGAATACATAAGACCGTTTCGAACTAGAGCTATCAGAGCATTAGTTGCATGTACACATTTCCTTGTATGTATTATACATGTCATCATGAAGAATCGTCTAATCGAATAATGTCTATTTTGTCTATACGAGCTATGGATGACTATGTGTTTTATTCGAAGCTGTCGCATTATTTAATATAGAACTTCTGTGATCTAATAACTCCTAAAGGGACTTAGTTTTGTTGTTTGTTTTCTGTTTTACATTTCGAAAGCAAGGGAAATATTTTTATTATAATCATTTTTCATATGAAGAATGTTTATGCTTGACAGAATAAATAAAATAAATTAGAAAAAATATAAAATTAGAGATAGTTTTCGTTAACTATCTCTCTATGGAGATGAATTTACAGATGAAGTTATTTTTTTCACATGGGAAATTAAATTTTAGTTGCTTATAATCCTTCAAGTCGATTTATATGATAATATATTCATAAGATTTTTTTATCGTTCTGTTTTCATCGAAAACTTAAGAGTCTTAATGAATATAAATTGAAAAGTAACCGAATTTGGATTATGAATTTAGTCCAAAATGTTTACTGTAGACATAGCAAAAAAAAAAATGCTTAGGAAAAATTACATTTTGGTGACTAAAGGTTTAAATTATTTTCTAGGTAATCAGGAATATGAAGAAATAATTTTTCACTCAATTTCGTGTCTTATACTATCTATATACTCGTATAAAATGCTTATTAGGTATTCTAGTCGTCTGCTTTTTTCATTTAAGAAAAAGAGTAGATTTTTATTACGGTTACATAAAAAGACACAATACATCACATATATGACATGTATAATACTCAAAAAATGATTAATCATTTCTTTTCAACTTATTTACTAAGAAAATGAAGCCATTAAAATAATTGGTTAACAAAATGCAATCTTCATGCTAAATATCCCCCAATGGAAGACAATCAATTTACTTAATTTGAAATAAGGATTTTCGCAATAAATGCTCCTGAAATTAGGTATCTCTTGTTTAAAATAGATGAACTGTCTAGAATAATCTTGCATACATAAATCACGCGAGGCAAAATATAGATGTTAGGAAAATGCTTCTTACACACGTTCCATATTTTCGACCCCGTAATCAATGAAATTTTTATCAACCTTCCCTCCATACAATAACAATATATTGAATTAAATAATACTATACTTTGACTCAAAGGCTATAACACGACTTTAACCTTTTAAGTGTCATCGGCGTATATATAAGCGTCTCACTCAGCCAAAGCGTTGAGTGCCCTTGATGTATATGTACGTCTTTCCGAAGTACAATTTTTTCTGTGCACTGCTAACTTTCAAGATAATCCGAAGGCTTTGGAATGCAATATAAGAACCTTGATAGTGTTTGCGAAGGATTTACTTATTTCAGACGATTTGCTTTTTTATTCCTTTTCTTCCCCTATATACATCACATACGCGCGCCTGCGTGGAAAACAGTGGCGTTGGGGTGCGAATCGCGTAACATTTAACTGGCACTTAAATGATTAATTATAAGCCGTACAAATTGTACAGTGTTAGTTTTTGTATATAATTTTATAAATTACAAGTCCATGGGGTTACTGAGAATTATTAAACTTGTTCCTAAGTTAGCATTGTTATATTAATTATAAAATATATTGTGTTTTTAATTAAAATATATACTTTTATAAGTGTATTATATCAGTATAAATGTGTATTTAATTTTTTATTATGCCAGAATGTATTTTGTTTGTTCAATTTGAGTAAATTAATACTTTTTTAAAAATAATCTTCTGTTTTTGATTTCTCAATATGCTCCCCCCACTCTTCCTAGAGTTATCACGCCCCCTAAGGAACGCACGCCACAATTTGAGAAACGCTGTGTTAAGAAAATTTGGTATAATTTCAACTTCCTTTGTTTCACCTTTACGTGGTTAAAAGTAACGTTATCACATTCGCTATTAGTCTTCAAGTAGCGGTTGTAAAATATTTCTTAAAAAAGTAAAAAAAAGACGTAAAATATCTTGAGTGTGCCTTTGTGTATATGCTCTAAGAGTTACAAAAACTTGTATAATCAATTAGCCGTAATGTCTTAACATAATTTTTTTTATATTCACATTTAGTTAACATGAGCCAGTCTACAAAAAAATTAATCTTTCAGACACATTTATTGAAAAAGACCACACAAGATTTATAAGTGTTCGCTTACATAATTTAGAGCAGACTTCACAAAAATAAGCTCATGGTGCTGTGTTTCACTTTTCCACGGATTGACCACAAAGTCATAACGTTGTGTGCGTGTGACCGGTAAGAAAACACAGAAGCGGATTTGTATTCCGTGCACAAACAGCGAAATGCCAATTGTAATGCGTGCACGCAATCCTGCAGTAAGAAAAAAAGGGGGGAATAACTCCCAATGAAGAAATGAAAAAGAAAATGAGGTTTTCACCGGAACGTTATTGGAACTCATTGAGGTTTATGCATTTGTTAACTTTCCATCGAAATGGAACTGACCTTTCAGCACCTATAAAGAAGAAAAGCCTGGTTTTGAAAGAAAAAAAGAATAAATCGACCGCAAAATCATTTTACTTTTATTTTTGGGAAATAAAATTTTAAATAGAATAGAGGAAAAATTCAACTGATTTATATATTTAAGAGAGAAAATATCCAATTACTAGTAACGAGCAACGAAATAATAACATACTTGTGACCTAAAATACTATCATTATTAAACACTTACTTTAAACATAATGAAGCTGCATTTAACTCGATTGCTTAGCTAATTCTTATTTCTTTTTTTTAATTACTTATTGCGGGATACTTTTTCTACCAATAAAAATTATTGGAAATTATTAGGTAAATATAGAACATGATGACAATTGATTCATTTAAAATGAAATATTACTTGCTTTTTTTCTTTTTAAAAACATGCATCTATAGAGGGGTTGTACCATAGAATGTATTAAACTTACTTAAAATTAAGGTGATTCTTTTTGAGTAACGTGCTGATTTTTTTTTCTAAAGTACAGTTTCTTCCTTATAAGGAATAATATAAATGATGACTTGTTAATAATAAAATGCATTCACAAATATTTCAGCGACAATTAATTACTTCATAAATCATATAAATAATTTCACCTAAAATTTAAACATTAAAAATATATGTGTGTGTCAAATATTTTTATTTTATTTTTCAATTTGTGTAAATTTTAGTAATGCTGTGTCTAGTACAGCTATACATATATATTCATTAGATATACTTCGAAGTATTAAACAAGAGAGAGAGAGAGAGAGAGAGAATAAGGTATAAAATTGCACTCCTAATGTTTAATATTTATTAAACTTCTTTCATTTCTTTTCATTTGGGTACTTATGTATTATACCAGTTTCGTTAATCAAAAGACACCTCCAAATCAAAAACATCGCCAAATGCTGTCATCGTTTCCACACATGCATGAAAGCAAATTTTCGCACATGTTCTTTTCGTATAAGCCCGTCAATAAATAATTTGACGATGATTTAGAAAAATTATATATACTTCAAATAAACGAAAGATCTTTAGTAACTAGATTACTCAAGAAAACCTGAAATGCCATCAATGTGTTCAAATTTACCGCAAATTGACTTCTTTATTTCGATTACGCCACTTACGTATTAGCAGTGGTGTACAAAGTCTGCTTTTACAGGGGAATGATTACGTTAAAAAACCGTAGATGAAATCACCTAGGCGTATAATTATTATATTAAAAATTAAGCATTTTTGGTCCATTGGAGGGGCTTCCAAATTCCACTCTTATACACGCCACTGAATTTTTGAAATACCCCACGGCCTTCTCCGTAAAAAAAAAAATAAAGTCTCAAATTAGAATAATTTTTCACAACAAAATATACGAAGAATACAATAATACACCGTGTTATTATTTTTGAGCAAGTGTGATTAAGATTATCGTGTTTAACATACGCGGGGATAGTTTTCCACAATTGGCTGCAAATCGCAGCCATTGGCGCCATTTTAAGATTTTGATGGGATTGGTGGATTGTATAATATGTAACGGTCTTTTTCACAGAAATAAATTTAAAATTCTTTTGAAAGTCATGGAATAGATTCATTGTGCGATATAATTGTAACATGTGCAAATGTACATCAATTTGAAAATTCTTGTGTTCTAGTTATTCATTAAAAACGCTATCTTGCCTATATTGCAAGCATTTTTATTATAACATGCTTTTAATTGCTCATGTGAAGCCTTTGCAACTATCGCTCAAGTGTAACAGATAATTAAAATCTTGATTGCTACTTCTTTAAAATGAATATTCTACTAATATATAACGTATTACTTCTCTTACATGGTAGTTTAACTAAATTAAACTAGACGCATTTAACTAGAACTCTCCAATATCTTATTTATATCTCTAAAATATTTCCTATCGGTTCTATTTAAAGCAAAACCCGAATAAAACTTTGAACAGAAAATTGAATAATTTATCTATCTAACAAATTGAGCTTTGGTCTTGGAAGAGTTATCAAACACACCTTTCATTTCACATTAAAAGGTTTCCATTACCTTTTTGAAATGTTCCATGAAATAATTAAACCGTTTTGTTGGAAATGTTTCGAATTAATCACGATCAAATTCGTTCCGTCCGTGCCAGGGAAATGAACTTTTCGAAATCATTATCCCGAAGATAAATCCTTTTCCAAGAGAAAAGAGAGATATATAATTTTTGAAAACTTCTATATCTTTATTTTCCAAACTCAGTGAATGGTTTCAACGATTTAAAACCGTTAATTAAAATGGAAGCTTAGCACTACAGATCAGTTCCTGAGACTGATTGAATCAAAACTTACGCACCTTCCCCATGGCATTGAATAATAAATAACGGGATAATGAGGCATGCACAGTGCGAGCGAGAACTTCTATTTGAATAAATTGTATAGAAATCGGACGAATGATGCATGGAATGTGAATTCCTGATTTGATTGATGTTGGACCATTTTGAGTATGTCTCGAACTTTCTTTGAAAGTAACTGTAAATAAGAAACTTTTAATTAGTAAAGTGACTGGAAAAATTAAGGATAAAAGGTTGTATGACCTTTTATTTTAGGTATTGCCCCTCAAAATATTTTAGAAGCATTGTTGTATTTTTAAAAGATAATTTTGACTTGGGTTTTTAAATAAAATAATTATTTGATTAATTTTTAATTTAAATGCATATAATGAAAACCTGGACGAAAGGATTCAAACAAAGTTTGATTAGAAACATCGAAAAGAGGATCAGTGTTAGTAAATCCGAAGTGCTTTGGATTCTAACAACTATTTATTCTTCAAAAGTATATTCTATAACTTAATCCATCAAAATAAGAGATGTATGTTTCAGTTTCCGCGTTCGCGTTCGCGCAATGAGAACTTCATGCGCCAATTTATTTGGAATAGCTCTCGCGTACATCTTGTTTTCTATTGACAATTGATACTATGCATGATCAGACGTACTTACATGCAATTTATTTGTTCTTTTTTTAACATTCAGACATAAGGGAGTATTTTAATTTTTTCTATGTCTTCCTTGCATTCTTATAATTATCCATAATGCCAAAGAAAATGAGCAAAAGGAGTGCAGAAAGTTTTAGTAAACGTAGATTTTGTTATTTCTAGTGCGTCCGTTAAACTAAATGTTTTGCAATTTTTGTGGAGTTATTCTTTTCTTAAATAGAATACATTAGCATATAAATAACAGAAAAACACACAATGATAGTAGAACAAACATAAATCTAATCATCCGTTCAAAAAGATATTTAAAAATAAGTTTTCAAAAGAAAATCACATCTTGAAACTAATTCACAAAAATATAAAAAGGTAAAATCAGAAGAATACAAAATATCATAGCTGAAATACGTAGTGAAGTCCTCTTTAATGTCAGACGCGTCTATAAAAATACTTTAGTATTGGTTTATGTAGATGCATGTAAATCATGTGAATTACTTACGCAGGATATGTAACAGGCTAGTTGTAGCTAACCTTTATTACAAATAAAATAAATGATTCAATAATCTAGCGTTTATTTTCTAAAAAACGGACTTAGTAATTAATAATAGAACATTTCATGCTAATTAATTAAAATGTTTTGAAAATTTCTTGCATAAAAAAATGTTTGGAAACTTTGAGATTAAACTTTTACGAACAAAAAAACAGTTTTAGTTGATGTTTCCTGTTTCCTTGTGCATGACAGAAAGGTACTTTAAGAGGCATTTTCCTGACAGTTCTTTCGCGCCCCTTTCCAAATGAGTACCAATGAGTTTAAGAATAATTTGAGACTTGTATAACAGTCAGTCTAAGTATAAATGACATTTTAAAATAATATCAATGCTAAGTAGAACAATATACGGTAAGCCGCTTACCGTAAGCGGTATATACATTTCTGCAAAATTCAGTGACCTACGTACATAATTCAAATGTAATGTAAAAACAAACGTACGATATCTAATGTCAAAAACTTCTCATGTTAATACCCCAAAGTGTATTCACTATCATTAGAATGCATTAAACATTAGAATTTGTGTACATACTGTGAAAAATCATTTAACCGACTTAGAAACTAGTGATTATTGAAGAATTCTGTGTAGATGAATTGTTCGATTTTGTTTAAAAAATTCACCAGTGCAGAGTATTCCTCACGATTTTTGCCATTTTTAAAATTTTTTTTTGAAAAATGGAAATTATTTGTCGATGTACATGAAGTTAAAACTCGAAACCTCAACAGGAACCAAGGCTAAAAATTGTGAGCTATTTCTTTTTTACGATTGCATAATTACTTTCATCAATCAGAACTGCCAACACGTTAGCAGCTTTGCTGTATTCATATCTAAATGGAATGAGCATTTAATGTCTCAACGGAACTTCGTATATACAACATAATAATCACCCAAATCAGATTAGAAAGCACGCAAAGTTTGACGTACGGAATTTCAATTGCAGCCACTCCTTGATTCTCAAGAGTGAACGTCTGTACGTGAAGTATTCTAGATATATAGTAGTGATATAACATTTTTCCATAAATTTGGGCTGGTCTTTAAATAATTTGTAAAGCAACATTCTGGGTGTTTTTACATATTTTTTTTTTATCAAAGAAGAATTAGTTGAATTCTGAATAAGCAATTTTATTTTCCATAAATATGCCACACTGAAATTTGAATCTGATTTTCATCCTTGAAAAAAGTTTTAAATGAAATTATATTGCAGATGTACGTAAAAATTTCACCTTTCGCATAATTTTAACGAGATTTAAGTCTTGCAAATATTATTTAAATATTAAAAAAAATTGACACCTGTATTTAAATATAATAAAGAGTTTTTTTTTCCTTTTAATAATTTTGATAACGTTAAATCTTCAGATATCAAATTTTGGTAATACAGTACAAATAACTGATTTCTGTTTTTCATTAAGCATAATAAAATTTTGATTAAAATAATGAGAGGTGGTTTGATTCTCTTTATAAAGAAGTTAACAAACTCCGGGGTAGGAAGACCACTCCTCTTTGCGTAGTCGTTTGGAGTTCTTCAGATTTCTCTCTTAAAAACAGTTGTCCTTTAAAAGTTTTAACTGGACTATGACAATCTTAATCACCGTCGACAGTGATGTCTTAGTATTTCTTGAAGTTATAGACCTCTAGGAAAAGTAGGCCTCACCGGTGACACTTTTATCTAGGCAGTAGACAGCATAAGCTGCCAAGTTGTAGCTCGTGACAAATAAATGAGCGTGGGTCACCATCTGACAGCACTAGGCAAAAACCGACTGGACTGAATGATGGTGTAATGTGGTAGACGTAGGCTTATAACAAAACATAATAATGCAGTCTTGCCACTTTTGCCAGTTGGCGTATAGTTCGAAATTCGTAATTTTTCAGATAATATGTTCGGAAATAACATTCGTAACTTGAAATAACACGGATAATGATCCTATTAAGGTTGAGTCAAGAACACGATAAGGCTTCCAAGAACTTTTCCGAGGCTTAGTTCCATGCCTTAAAACGTCCTTGACACTGGCGTAGTTAAGTCTGAAAGGACCCTGCATCAAAATTTCTATGGGGTCCAACTTTAGATGTGAAAGCTCTGTTAGTGGGACTGTAATTACACATGTTGGGTCCCCTGTAGCTTGGGGGCCCCGTATAATTGATATGTCGGTAAATGCGCCCCAGGACCTTGATTACTGAAGGTATGTCACCTAACCATTCTAATGCGCATGCGTATGCAATGGCCCTTTGATACCCAAGGTATTTTGTTACTCTGACAACTTGGCTCTTCTCTCTCCGAAATCAAGACATTCCTGAATTGACATAATATGACTGTTAGTGACGGAACTGACAATTCTGAACCACAGTGAAAGAAGACTATTGTATAAGATGGAACTTCGTTCCACTATACGCGTGGACTCTGAGGTTTTATAACGTGTGATGTAAAGAAGAGTCATCATTCTATATGAGTGTGTATAGTAGAGGTAAATGGATCAGAATATATTATGACCTGTTGCTTTCTGTGCATTGGATTGATGCAATGCGTTTTGTTTGAAATATTCTACTGTGCCGAAGAAGCACACTTTATTTTTACACATTACGTTGCAAGCATTGTTGTCGATTAATAAGTAAGAAATTTCTAATCACCACAACTTGGTATTTAGTGGTAAATTACTTAGTCTAGTGCTTAAATTTCTAGATAATTATGTGACGTATCCTATACGGTCTTTAACTACCTCTTCTATTTTTCTTAAAGCAATTTATTTATTTCAACCAATCTTTATAATTTTTAATACGTTATATACGTTATAATTTTTCTCCAAATATATTTAATCTTCTACTGTGTATCTTTATATAATATTGAACATAATTATATATCGCCGCTTAATTTCCAGTACTGAATTATTAAAATGGTATTAAATGTTAACTTAAAATGGAAGTTTTATTTTGAATTTAAATATAACTTTTAATTATGTATAAGGGTTATAAATATGAATTTAAACAATCTGTATAAACATTGTTGAGATTTACGCTTAATTTTTTTTGTATTCATCCTCTTTTTTAATTGTAATATTTCAAGATTAAAATTTAACTTTATAATTTTTGTAACTATGTATTAACAAACTGAATAGTTGCCTAAGCATTTTAAGAGCTAGTAGTTATTTATATAAATTATTTCTTGGTATGATGTGTTCAACAATTTCAAAAAACGATTTCACAGATTCTTACAATCTTCACAGTCTTAGCGGCAAAATGCGTACTGTTATGAAACTCCCAAAGACTGAATTGAAAAATAATAACAAGTCTACATGGATAATTTTTTAACAACCAAAATTTTTTCTTTTTTTATGTGTGGTTTCTTTTCCTGTACTCAAGAGACATGGTGCAAAAGAACAATGGGATTCTCTGTTTGTATGTGCATAAAGCAATTTAAGATTGTAGGAAATAAAAGAAATACAACTGACGTCCGTAATTTTCTCTTACGAAACAGTCCAAAATCATAATTTTTTTCAAAAATAAGAACAGAAGCTCAATAAGAACCCAACTTAAAAAGTTGTAGTTATCAAATCAACATCTCTCCATCCTTTTCAGTTGCTGAAATGGCAAGGCCTATTATTACAGCTGTCATCTTATAGAAAGCGGCAAATTATACAAAAGTACCACATAACGATATAATTAAAGTCACACTTTTTGCAAGCCATAAAAATTTTCTTTTCAAAGGGCAAGTTTTCTGAAAGAGTGAATTAAAAGACCGAACAAATGCTAGGTAACGTTTCCGCACAGAAAATTAAAGCAGCGGAAGCTCATTTTCATAAGACATAAAAATTACGCGTTGACGCTTTGCAATTACTGAAACAATCCTTGAACCTTAATTCTATTTAACTCAGCACTACCTATGATATACATGTGTTATGATGCATATAAAAGCATTTTTACAAAACACCCCATCCAAATTGGAATTTTTCGGCATTCCCGTGATTTCCTTAAAATGTGATGACAATTTTGATTTTTTTTTCACTTTTCAACAAGAATGTTTCATTTTGTCTTTAATATCTTAGCTTTTTTAAAATTTACTCTTGAAGTAATTAAGAAAATATTGCACTGCCTTATGATAATTATGAAATCAGAAATATATACTAAATAGTGGATTTTACGTCCATCATATGGTATTATCTTAAAGCAAATGTTTTCTGAACTTTGGGATAACGTAATAAATAAATAAATATGTCATTTTAATCAAACTTTTTCACTTTTCTTCTTAATCTTCCTTTCATTTAAATAACTACATTTGTTTTAATAGTACTCATACGCTTAGGAATAAAAAATCTTTTGCTTGCTTTAAAGTTAGTTTATTTATGGCGTAAATTAGATTAGGCATTTTATTTCATCTATGCAGTAGGACGTCGTTTATCCGAACGTTTATTATCCGGAGCGTCGTATATGCGGACCAGTTTTGTTTGTTGTCAATTACATGTACTGTATATGAATACGTTTTCGAACAGTGCAATGCTCAACAGTTGTTTAGCGTGAGGCCATAAGTGACGGGAAAACCCAAGGTGAGGGATATTTGGGGAATGGATGCGTGATGCAGAAGACTGTGGATGCTAAATGATGACGAGATTGTGACTTCTGTGCAAGAAGAATCCGACCCTGTAGATGATAAATCGGATGAAGACGAGGGCAACAACAACAACGAATATAGCAAGGGTCCATCAAATACAGACGCGTTTTCTGCTTTTGGAGTGGTACGAACAACAAAAAGAGTGCTGTCCTACTCAACTACTGCTGCTCAAGAAAGTGAAAGACCTTGCAGCGAAAAAAACTGTGCACAATGTACAGCAAAAAATAAGTGATTATTTTCCACAATAAAGGTAAAATTACGAAATTTTGCACCTATTTTTGCCTTTTTTTCAAGCACGTTTCCCGCATGTGATGATTTTCAATATTCGTATAGTATCCGGTTTCATAAACACATTCGGTTTTTGGTTATCCGAGCAATCGCGTATCCGAACGGTGTCCGGTCCCTATTGATTCGGATAAACGACGTTCTACTGTATAACATAATTCATCACTCTCGGTGGTGTAAGTGTTGGTGGAATGAAGAACCATCATTAAAAAAATTTTATTTCGTAATTTTTCAATTATTATCAACTTTTAATAATGCTTATGACGGAGGACGAGTCAATTATATCATTTTATATGAAAAAATGCTTATCATTAAATACACAGATACTCAGCTTCATTCCTCGAACTCGCACCAAGAGGTTCACAAACCCTTTTTCGGGATAAACCAACGTTTCAAACTCTGAATAACAACATGTCCAACAGTAAACATCTCTTTTTCTCTCGCGCGCGAACTCAATGCACTTATTTAAACAGTAGTTCCGTTTTACAAAAATCGGGGTTGGTTTCTTCACAGAAAAAGGTTCTAAAATCAAACAGTTTGTTAGAAATTTTCCTTCTAGAGGACTAGTAAATGGGAACGGGGAGAACCCGTTACAAATTGAGTAATGAACGATTTAATATGATCCTTTATTTATTATTGATTTATCATCTTCATCCAACCTATAATATTAATAAAAACTAGTAATACACATAAATAGAAGCTGTTACATACAAAAATAGTTAATTTAAAAGGTGCAGAGACCCTTTAATAATATTTTTAAAGACTTAGTAAATTTTATTACACTTTACCTAATCAAAAGTCAGTATACATTTTCAAAATTCAGCACCTTCTGATAAATCTCACATTCAGTACTTTTTGTTCTAGAACACTGACATTCGAGAAAATAATTTATTACTTCTTCTTGCCACGTACGAGTAGAACCTTTATTGTTAACGTTGTTCCAAGAAACAAATTACGACAGTATACGCTGCATTGTTTGTTGAATACGGCGATGGACATGTATTTTTCTAACGCCTCGTACTAAAAGAAACCAATTACAGGCCGGTGCTCTAAGAGTTCCAGAAAATAATAAAAGTTCCATCCGTTGAAAGTAAAAAAGGCCGACACTTTTGTGTCTGTCACACCGCAAGTGGAATTAGTTACCTGACCTTGAAATTCGTCTGTTACTTATTTCGAACGCTACGTTATTATTACGGAAATCACTCTGGTTTAATGTTCTTCCATAAAAGACTCAAAAAAGAGTTGAACAAATGGGCACCACCAAAAAAAAATAATAAGGAGAAGTATGTGATAACAATACAATAAGAAGAAAAAACGATGATTCACTTCTACAATTTCATCATAGACTACACTTCGCTTTGAAAATAAACAATAATAAACAGAATAGTCTGAAAATCTCGGCAACAAATAAGAAATATAACCTCTAGAACATTTTGGGGTTTGTAATAACATGTTTGAGCATTCTCTACATGCCCAATATAGAAGCCCTTCTTTCACTTTTTTTGGATGGATTTTTAAGATTCATACACATTAAAAATAATCATACATCTTCCAAATCTGTGGTTGGTTGGCGCAGCTCTATTTCTTGCATGGGAATTTATGCAGACAAGACAGGTTTGTTTTTACTGTATTTCTGTCTGGAACTGTTCTAGGTTAGTATTTAACTTCTGGATCTGCTCTTTTTCGTATATTCTATCTAACTTTCATTATATAAAATAACAGTTATATCGATGGTTCTCGATAAATATTATTGATGATTATTACATAAATGTAATTATTATCTAAATGTATGTTATTATGGTTTTACTGAAGATTTATTGATTTATTTGTTCTTATTGAACTCAAATCATTTTGAATCTGATTAATGACACCATAGGTGTATATCATTTTTATATTGATGCTGATGATTGAATTTTGATTTTATCGGTGATCTTAACTATTAAGGGTTCTATCTTAATTCCAGTTGTTTTTTATTATATTGTTGTTATGAATGTTTTTGATAACTCATGAATTTTAATATATTGTTTGTGTTGAGTTATTAAGTATCCAACTGCCAAAAATTGACAATTTTTTTCATTGTTTTATTTTATAGGCCATTTTAATAGCTTTATAAAAATCAAGTTTATTATTTTCCGTTCAGCAGAACAAAGACTACTATTGTTTTAGTAAAAGCAGATGCCATTACTTTAACTAAGATATATATGTCATACTTTAAAACGCGTTTTACTCGAAATGTGTTTTTTTGAAAATGCTCAAACGGAGACGGCAATTGTTGAAAAGTTTTGAAAATAATATTTTTATGTCTATTCTGTGCAATAGTAGAAGTGTTTAAACCTTCAGGTTTATCAATCACTGTTTATTACAAAATTTACAGTCCCTTATGTGAATATAATCACTGTTTTTTAAGCAATTTCATATAATAAATAAGATAAAGTGCTTTAGTTTTGTAAAAATTAAAATATTTCTTCTCCTGACGGTCATTTCAAAAATGAATAACATAGCAACCATCAAAGTTTAAAAATTTAAAATTTGTTTATAAACTTTTAGTACAGAATTGGTCTCGTTTATGTTATTTTTTGAAAATTTTAATTATTTTTTCCCATTTTAGTAATAATTTCTTTTCCTCTTCTTAATTTTAACATATTTTTCGTAAAATGTTCTAAACAAATTAAAATCCACAAAAAATCCCCATATCTCTACTTTTTGGTAAAAAAAAAATAATAATAAGTAGTCGAATACCTTAATTTAAAGCATACAAGTTCATAGTTTGAATAAGAATAGATGTCCAAATTATAGCTTTTTATCAAGGTTTCTCACTTATTATTTAAATAAATTAAATTTCCACCACAAGATTTAAGCGAGATGGAATACTTAAAATTGATTAGAATAATATGTGTGCATGCAAAATTATTAAATAAGAATTAAAAACAATTAAAAAATATTAGTTTAAAATTGTAATAAAATCCATCGGATATATAATTTAAAGCCCAATATTATACAGAAATATTTTTACAATTGTGTTAATTGAAATATGTGAAAATAAGAAAAAAAAAGTTATATATATTCGAAAATTAATTTTTCCTTAAACCTTCCCCGAGTGTTAGTGACTTTCAACGTATTTTAATCATATTTTCTGAGTATAAACATAGTTATTCTTTTGCCGAAATAAACATATACACGAAATAAAAAAATGCTTTATATAATTATATTTTCGTGAATTATAGAATTACCAAATTTAAAGAAAAGAATGGAAAGTTAAGAAAGGTATTTATAAAGATGTATTTACTCTCATTAAATCTCAGATTTGCATACATATTTTATGGTATGCCATTGTTTTTTGAAGTATAATTTCTATTATTTTTCCTTTAAGTAAACACTAAGCGAAATGTAAGTTGTTAAAGAAGATATCGATCAATAAACACAATTTTGATTCTATCTCTATTTTGCTAAAGTATACGAAACATATATTTTATTTCTTAACGGCGATATTCTGGGATTCAAAAATAAAATAAGAAATAAGTATTTTAATTATTTACAGATGAGATTCGTTTAATGTCAACCAGGACATGATGAGAATTAGAACACCTGTTTCCTCTAAGATTTTTTTTTCTCTTTTTTTCCATCGCTATTAAACTGTCAATGATTTCCTTTTTCGTTTCTCTCTAGATCTGAGGTACGGATTTTTCTCCTTGAGTTTCTTTGTCACCAGTTTATTATATTTAATTGACTAAAATTTGTTTTAATGAAAACACGTTTATGTATTTGACTATTCTTTCTTTTGAAATTTTTAAATTCTATTTTACTGTTCATGAAATACACTTAAATAATCAACTCTGAATTCAAATGATTTGATTTTTTAACCATTAAAGAAACACTTATGGTTAAAACAAAGGATAAGTTTAAATTATTGAAAATCGTAACATATTTTCCTTGTAATTAATAAACTATGCGATTATAAATAAAATGATTTCATTAAAAACAGATATGAATGCACCAAAGTATTAGAATGCTATTTGATTTTAATGTTAAATTTTTTTAAATTAATTGATATTTAGTACAAATTTATTGCATAAATTAAAATTTATTTTGTCTTCAAAAGTTCATAAATTACAAATGCTTTTATTAAATATACCTTTCTAAATTTGAAACCAAAAAATAGAAATAATATTTGTACTTAAAATTGTATAATGTTTAAATGATAAAATTGATTTATAAAAATAACCTTTTTTACCTCTTAAACAATAATTTCCCGTAAAACAAAAAATATTATAAGTAAAAAAAGCAACTTTAAAGTTTAAAAAAAATGTAGACATTTGTGCAATTACAAATATTCTGAATTAAACTCAAAGTTTAGAACAACAGCTGATGAGTCGCTGAAAGATTTTTTTCAAGAAAATATTTTTTTATTCAAAAAAATGTTCTATTTTGTTTAAATATATGAAAGTAACAAGAGTCAATTCAGTCCAAAAAAATCTATTTTTACATTATAAAAGCATTTTAACTCAAAATGCGTAAAATGTTAAATTTTTTTTTATTGAAAATGAGCAAAAAAAAAAATTTTACATGTTTATAATATAAACCTTATGGTTGCAGAATTATGTAATTTCATTATACATGTGAATATACGAGAGAACAGTTGTTTTAACATAATGTACACGTAATTACGAATGATATCTATTGAATAAAATGCTATTAAGGAGCTACTACAATTTCTTGATTTTTAATTATATAATACACAATAGTTTATTTTTAATTGGATTATTAAAATAATTTTTTTTTTATACAACGATTCACAGAAGCAGAATATTTCCGAACAAAAATAGCTACCGAGAATGTTTTGACTGAATAATTTTTCGATGTGTATTGCATGATTTGCTATATATATATATATATTATAATATATATATTATATATATTATATATATATATAAAATAATATTTTGATAATATCTTTGTGTAGAGTATGCAAAATCACACAAGATATAAAAAAAAAAGATATTTGGTTTTGAAGAAAAATCTTATAATTTAAAATTTACAACTTTTTTTTTACTTCTATTTGCAGGATAAGTAATTAATTGATTTATGATACTTTAAGTAATGCAAAAACGAAGTATGATTGGTTTTCTGATATTGAGTGGTAGTTTGAATTTTAAATGAGATTTTTTAAGCCATGGGGAGAATCAAAAATTGTGAGCATTTTTTTTTAAATGGATATATAATATTAAGGGTAGCAACAATTAACATGTAACTTGAAAATTCGCCAAAAAGCAACATTAAATTAGAGTAAAATAAATTTAGCCGAAGGCAAAACAACACATTTTCCCATTTCAAACTGCTCCAAGTTATTCATTTAAAAGCAGAATACTCTCTGTTCATCTTGTCGCGTATTGTTTGATTATTCTCAACAAAGCCCTCGAACCAGTGTCAAAACAATTCCGATTCGAACACAACCGTAAGACTGTCATTGACGGCAAGAGTTGAGATGTATTAATCCTGCGTCTCATGCATTTTTCGCTTTTCCCCCTCTTCCGCTTCACGGTAGACGGAATCACCCGCGGCTTGGAAGCAAAAATAACATCTTCAGAAAAATCTAAAAGCGATCAAAAATATCGTGTGAAACTGACGCCTGCTTTGTGAGAATAATATTTTTTTTCCTTCGTGTTATTTATTCCCATACATTTTTTTCCATACACGAAATGTTATTTTGTTTCTAATATCGCTTTTGCTTCGTAAAAAAAGAGTTAAAAAAAAAAAGGTGTCAGACACATCTAGGCCTGGAGGGCTTAAGAGGACTACTTCCACAAAGTGGGTAGTGAACGAAAAAAATCCATCGTTTTAGTATCGCTTTGAATATAAGGTTTGGGAAATTGCTGCAGCTTACAGGTTTTTTCCTTTCATCCATTTTTGTAGCATTTTGAAATCTAGATGGAAATGTGACTGTTTTATATAGAATGTAAGGAGAGCCTCAGTTTATTAAAAATGACAAGTATTTCTTTTGTAGCTATCGAATAAGACTAACAATATGCTATTGCTGAAAGATATCTAGCACGTTTTTTTTTTCTTTCCGAGAAAACGAAAGAGAATAAGAAATCTTCTTATCAATATGTATTCAATTCAGATGGGATATACAGGTATAAAGAATTCTTTAAAATGTATTATTGATTGCGTTTTGTAGTATACATATATTTAAAAAAATATGTTACAATATTTTTTAGTACAATAAAACTGAATGTGTCGATAAAAGTATTTTATACGTTTTTAAAAACTCAGTATATTTAAATAAAGCAACAATATTTTTTCCTTTTTGCAGTAGCATATATCTGGTACTTATCCGGTAAACTAAATCCAAACAGTGTATTTAAAGATAAGCTAAACCGGTTTTTCACACAATATATTATTGATATGTTTTGTCTATATTATATGACTACGTATCTTCTATTTTCTTTTGTATCTCTTTATCTCAAGTAGCCATACAGCTGATGTACAGAGCTTTTTCAAAAACAAAATACACAAGAAATAAAGTTTAAAAAAGTGCTAAAAACTTTTTCAAAAGTAAATGACATACATACACTATAATAAGCAATATCAACAAAATTTTAAGTTCTTACTTTTTAAGATTAAATTTAGTAAGCACTTACGTATTATACCGTAGAACAATTTCTCAAAATCCACAAACGTCGCCAAAAACCATTCTTGAGCTTGTACAATACATTTGGTGACGTGTTAAATTCTGTGAAATGGTCGACAGTATAATATGAAGGTACCAAATACTATGCTGAAAGCTGCCCTATTTCTCAGCCTGTTTTAATATTCTACAATTTTAAACAAAACAAAAAACAATTCACAATTTGTCAAGTTGGTACTTATGTATTATCGTAATAATCACCGACGTTCAAGATAACTCGCCAAGTTTGCAATCGCAATATTTCGCATGTGTTGTTTCGTAGAGTTGGCAATAATGTGCTTCGTTTCATGTAATGTCGCCAATAGGTTGCAATAATATTTTCGCACCAAAACTATTTATGCAAATATTCTTGAGCGTCGACTATTCGTAATCAATTTGAAAATACTATTTGCTGGAATACATAATTCATAACACACACACAAATACGTATATTGAAGAAAATTATTTCTAAGTAATTTTAAGTTTTGTATTCGAATATGCAGTTTTGCCGATATTTTCTTCATAAAAATGCCACTTTGATTCACAAATTATAAAGTATAATTCGTTTTAATGTATTTTTTTCATCAAAAAAGTTTTAATATGTCATAAGTATAGCTTGTGGAATACATATTAACAATATCACGTTACTTACTTAAAGATTTAAATGACAAAAAAACCTAGAATGTGTGTTAGTCCCAAACATGAGTTGAAAGTTTCAAAAAGTTTCTGCAAGTTATTTATGTGCTTGAATAAGCATTCCCCCCTTTTTTCAATAATGCAGTGAAGAAGGAGAAAAACTCCACAGAAACGATAAAAGGCCTAATTTACATAATATTTCCTCCTATATCATTTTTTAAAGATAAGATGAAGTTTTGACATTTGTTTGAAAGGTTAAATCTGAACAAAAAACCAGTATGATAAAAAGTAAAGCTCGAAATTGAAGAGAATTGTGAAATCTTTTAAAGCCGAAGAATCTAATTAATTTCTTCTAAAAATTTTATTATATTTAGATGTATTTGAATATTTAAAATTTAATTTTAAAAATATTTTGAAAAAAAAAACCCTGCAGAAATTTTATTTTATAAGACTGCAAAATAAGAGAATTTATATGATTTTAAGGGAAAATAATGAAATAAAAATAGTTATAAATACAGAATATTAAGTTAAAATCCTAAAATTTTACCAAATGATATCGCATATCTACGAGTTAAATGCACAGAATGTTAAAAGCAAACAATTTTACCAAACGATGCTACGAGTGTTATTTTTTGCGGTTCTTTTTCGTAAATATTCAAAAATTTTCGTTTAGTTTTATCTTTTAAGATCTTACTCATAATTTGTTTCATTCAGATCAATATCATCATTTAAAAATGTAATGCTTCATTTTTAAAATATTTATATTCATTTACATGGTTGCAATTATAAACCAGAGTTTTCATTTAATTCAATATCCTTCCATCAAAGCCTGTCTAGAATTTCTTTTTCAATGTAAAAATCGAGATTTACAACTAGTCTTTAGAATAGACTCCAGAAATTAAACTAAGAAACCAACCAAAGAAAGAGATTTTTACTGCATCTCCCTTACATAAAAAAAATGGCAAAAAATGGAACAAATACAGTATGAAGCATCTAGAAGGAGCAGTGCACTCACTATATTCTATCTAGCAGATTTACTAACGTTGGACCAAAACTTTCTAAAAGCTTTTACTGTAGGTAAGGCCAGCGTAAATAAAGAAAAATGATACCTCCCGACCTGATAATGCCAAAATGGTGCGTTTCAACTCAGTTCTAACATATTTCCTAGTTCTTTTTTTGACCGTTGTTATTAGATTTGTTTTGTTCCGTTTCCCTAGATTTGTTCGATTCGCTTAAAATGCGTGAGTCCACATGGAAAAAAGAAAAGATAAAAAGATCATGTTACACGACATGAATGATAGAGACAA
Organism: Trichonephila clavata; assembly: GCA_019973975.1. Taxonomy (NCBI): domain Eukaryota; kingdom Metazoa; phylum Arthropoda; class Arachnida; order Araneae; family Nephilidae; genus Trichonephila; species Trichonephila clavata. The sequence continues at coordinate 30,994 of BMAO01030035.1, forward strand.
GTATTCCTTTTAGCAGGTTCGTTTTCGCTGAAAGAGATATCTGAAAGTAATTCATGAACTCTCTTAGTATTTAAATATTAATCATAACTATAACTTTTAAGCGTTAAGCTTGAGTACTTATATCAACATTATTTATTAATTTAGAGACGTAAGTTGATATTTAAAAAAGCAAGAACAAATATTAAGATAAAAATAATTGTTTGTGGTCGATATATAAATTACTTTAGAAGATTTTATGTATACATTACTCTTAAGCCTTTTTATGACAGGGCAAGTAAGGGTTAAAAAAGATAATAAATAAATTTTTTAAGCTTCCAGTGGATTAAAATAATATTGGGGCATTAAAATGTCATCTATTTGTATATAAGAGAACAGTGTCTCAGGAGATCTTTGGAATTATTAGAACTACAAATTTGAAATCTGATATGCGTGTTTCTTTTGTTGAGTACATATCAGATAAGAAATGAATTATGCAAAAATCTACTCACAGGAGGGCTTACGGATGTTGGGGGGGGGAGGTTATATACAAAAATTCCCGTTTTTAAACTCTTATTCCTAATTTGCAGTTAAGATTCTTTTGTTAAGTGATCGACCATGAACCGGAGGGGGGGGGGAGAGGGGGCTGACTTCTAAGGTGGTGGATGGTTATGTGAGTGTAATCAATAAAAAAATCTCCCCCCCCCTTCAATATTGGGACCATAGGCAGGAAATTTGGCAGACATGTTTTTTTTTTTTTTTTTTTTTGGAAAAAACGTGATTTGCTAAGAACATGTTTTGTGAAAATCGATTCCGAAGGAAGTTGCCAGGTAGATTTTGAGTAAAACTTACGTTTTTTAGGTATTAGATCTTCAAATTTGACTTCAGCAGCCATGTTTCTTTTGTTTTGTAGAAATCCCTTTAAAAAGGGTTTTGGAAATCGTTTCTTATAGCAGCGTAAAAATAATTGTTTAGATATTTGTCTCAAAAATATTTATTCTGACTGATAGATGGACCTCGGAAATATCAGGTTATCAGCTTATTCTACTTTCTGTATCGTTAGTTTTTTTAAAAATTTAATTTTCAATTTACTTCAAAATATTCAAAGTGTCTCAATTTTTCACCTCATTAAAATTAATTTACCCTTCTACCGAGTTATATATTTTTTATATTCACCCTTACAAAGAACAGGTATGCTTTCTATTCGTAAATATATAACCAATAAACTGCATTGTATCATTAAGATTTATCATGAGGGATACATGTCACTAATTATTATTATTATACAAGATAAACAAGAGCATGCTGTTGATGTACAATCATGTCTCTGACAGCTTCCGCAACGAATGTTTGCTTAGAAACATTTTTCATCGAGTTTTTTAGAATAGATATATATTTTTCTCTAATTTAAAGATATGCTTCCAATAAATAAGATAAGAAAATATGCTCAACTAGATTCATATATTTTTCACGGCAATATCAGCATGATATTTAGCAATCACAATATTCAAAATTCACATCCATACACATACTTTTCTCTTTCTTTACTATTATTGATCCATCAGTAAATTATCTGGATAAGTTTCATTAGCCATCTTTTTTATATTTTTCTCGTTTAAAATACCAAATAAGATTAGAAAAATCTTTTTTTTCAAAAGTTTCGTCATTTTACAAGTAAATATGAGCTTCAAATCCAGAAGCTGACAGAAAATGATGCATAAAGACAGTGGCATATCTTCTTAACTATCGCTCTTTGTAACCATGGCAACATGACAGTGACAGATTGGTTTTCGTAAAATCTTCATTAAATGCAAACGAACGATACTAAAGCGATAGAAAAAAAAATTGTCCGGGGACTAAATTAAACACTACACGATACTTTTAATCGTTACTATCACGTCGTAATTGCAGTCAGAAAGTTCTTTCGAAATATCCAGCTTCATTTCCTTTTCGAAAAACAGCAAAATAAATTAGATATTTAATATATCTCTGAGATTCCAACGAAACTTTCAAAAGATTTTCGATCAATAGAACTTCATTTTCGAAGATTCTGCATTCTATTGTATTTTAGAACGTCAACTAAGACTTTCCCGTTTATGAACTAAACAGATAATTCGTTGTTTTCGTTTTCTCAGCATTTGCTAAGAATAGATTGTGAATTTTAATTAAAGAAGACAGCCGTTGATTATGTTTGGAAATATTCGAATTACATTAGAAGTTCTGATTTATGATGTTTAGCGCTGTTTGCTTCTTTATTAGTAGTTTAGAATAGATTTAATAAAGTCGTGTTCAGTTATTTGAAAGTAGTTCTATCAGGTGTAATGAATAAATGATGGAGAAACTAGAAAATGCGTTGAAACGCATACTTTTATAAACAATGCTAATTGAAATTTATAATTATGTTTAAAGTTAATTTAATTAATAAAGTTCACTTTAACTTTTTGATCAAGCTAAAAAAAGATCTTTAATTTAGAACGTGCAAAATAAATGTCTCCTAAATTAGATTTTATTATTTCTTTCATTGCTTGAATGTAGGTTTCTTAAAAGGTAATAGAAAAACATGTACGCAGAAAATGAAATGCATTAATATTATTTCTTCTTTAGTTAAGAAAATTTAGTCATTCTTAATAATATATTGACATACAATTTTCAATTATTTATCTCCGATCAGAATGACATTTTTCGAATTTCCTTGTTTTCGCTTTGTATGATTTATACGAAGATTATTTGACTTTGAAGTGTTTTACATGAGAATATTCCTTTTCTCGTTCAGATTTCATGTTTACAAGATTGACTGCAAAAGATAGAATATTGCATCAAAAGAAAAATTCAAATATTCCGCAAATCATCATAGATTAATTTCATTAACACCCTTTTATAAGCTTCACTTGTATGTAACGGAATCTTTGAACTCAATTTTCACCTACTTTAAATGGTCAGATTAATTCGAAATTTTGCTCACTTGTCCAGGACAAATGACAATGCAAAAATTCAATTGTTCCGTTTGTCCTGAAAAGGATCATCAGGATTAACGATTCTCCATTTTCTGAGCTCATTCCACACCTGACGACTAATTTCAGATCATATTTCCAGATTTGGCGACTAAAAGATTAAATTATAACTTAGTTCATTTAACTCTAAGGGTGTTTTTTAATATTTTAAACTATAATTTATTATTTTTAGAAAAAAGCTACTGGAAATTAATACGTTAATGAAAGAAATTGAATACTTTTGGTTTATTTTTTTGTTTTTATTTATTTATTTATTGTATTTATTTTTCTTGCGCCAAAGAAATTTTTTAAAGTTAATGAACAAATAAAACCATAATTATTACACTTATCACTAAATCCATTGGTGTGTTACAATTGAAAATAATTGTTTTTTTTAATAACTTAATGTCGTGCTAGAATCTAAAACTCAAAAACATAGATATGGGAAAGCAAGCAAAATTTTCAAAAAAAAAAAAATCCAAAATCTAGAGGGACATATATTTTTTGTTGCTTCAAGGAAATTTGATTACTTATTAGCATTCAACTTTGAAGCTACATAAGAGGACAGCCGACAACGGACATCCTGATTCTGAATCAGGTCAAGAGACGAGGACGGCATCTAGCTTTGACACCCCTCTCCCCAAGCGTCCCCATCACACTAGTGAAGGAAATTGAAGAGAAACCGAAAAATCATTAACAGGAGATTTGAAAGAAATTTTTAGCCTTTTCAAGGGATAGTTTCACCTTCAATGAGCAGAATGATTATTGTGCGCCAATGCTGAATGTAAGGTTATAAACAGGGTGTTTATGTATTACTGCTTTGATTAGGTTATTACGAGCTATTTATGTATTCTGAATTATTCACCTACGAGGAGCGCCAAAAGCAACCCTGGAATCTTTGGTGGCTTCTGGTGAATTGCGGACAAAACAGTGCCCCTAAAGGAGCTCACAAGTGTGCGATTTTATTAAAATCTGGAGGTCAAGCCTATTAAACCATGAGCTGAATATTTTCCCTTTTAATCATCTTTGAGATAGCTTAAGTAAGATAGTGTTATCCAAGAAAGGGAACTGAAGATCTATAGCAGTTTTTGATAACACTCACGGGGATAAGAACTTCGTTACTGTAGTCAACACCAGTTACTAAACCTCTTTACATGAAGTGAAGGTCTGAAAGGGTGTTAAGCAAAATATATTTTCAAATAGAAGCATTATATATTTTATTAGAAGCATTGCAAATTGCTATGAAACACTTGAAAAAGTAATTTACAGATAATTATTAATTATAAAATATTAAATGTTTGTAACATTTCCCGTTGTAGAAATAAACAGATTTTGCTAATTCTTCGTTAGAAATGACTGCTGCATTTTTATAATAAATTTAATTTCAAAACGAACAAAAATGTTTTTCTTCTTGAAATAAAAAAAAAATTCCCGTAATGGCTCAGGTTAGGATATTTTCAAACTGCTGATATGTTAAAACGTCGAAGTGTTGACTCTTACTATAATCCATAGATTTATTACTAAAAAGGGACCAATTTGCACAAAATCACAAATGTCAATTATTTTTGTTAAAATTCATGCTAAATTTCTTTAAATTAATTGTGTTGCATTGTTAAATACAGCTGTCCTCTCCTTACTTACAATGAAATTTGGAGAGAAAGTGTCAGTTCAGATATCGCCATAAACAATACAAAATTCATTTAGTGTAGTACCATTCAAAAAATACAACCCAGTGTGCATAGTTTTTTTTTTGTTGTTTTAAAAAAACCGTAAAAAATTTGGTTTCAATACATACATTTGTTTTGTCACATGCAATAAACTGAAATTAATTATATAGTATATAATTTTTTTAAAAATTTTAATCGAGTTGCTAAATTTTGAAGTTATATATTTAGAAACTCGATATGAGTCCTATAGTTACCTCTAGTATTTATTCACACCATGCCTTCCTTTTTATACTTATATGCATCAAATAATATTTTTAATAACACCATCCCTGGATTGTAGAAAATAATCACCTTTTCAACAGAAACAAACTGACAGCAATCTTTCAGATATACTACAAGCTGTTATCTCATCCTTTTCAAATAAAACTCCTCTAGAAATTGAATACTTGTATTTGCCATGGAGAGAGACACAGAGACCGCCCTTGACACTTCCCGCCCAGGCGGTTGCCGTGGGCGGTGGAGCCAAGATTGGATTTAGGCACTCTGAATACGAAACGTATCTTTTCTCTTTACACCTCCTTCTGCGTTTTCACGCCACCTACTTCAAAAGGGAGGCATAGGTGTGATGAGGATAATGATGATGGAGGGGGGTTGGGATGTTGAGAGCAAAGGGATGGAAATGTCACGTTTTCTCTCTCTGAGTCTTGTATTATAAGCTGGGAATGATTTCGACTTAATGAGCAAAATGAAATTCCTCAGGGATTTGAGGAAGGGTTGTTGTATTGGTTGGAATGATTATGTGACTTTAATCTCATTGTCGCTATTTGAGTTAAAGAATGAATATTTTGGGTGCCAGGGCTTGTTTTCTTTAATGAATGTTAAATTTCATCCGGATAATAATGATGCCAGCTTTGATGTTTATTAAATGCACCTTTCAGTCACACAAAAGAAGGGGAAGGGTCGTAAAGAAGTTTTAATGAAAATTGATTAATGTGTATTGTTTTGTTGAAATTCGTGTTTCAGCAGTTGGGAATGTAATCGTGTTACTTCATCTCTCATTTCTTGAATTACTTAGTTCTAAGAGGATGTGTAATTGTTGAGTGTTTACGATGACTAGGAAATTCATTTGTTTAATTAGAACCATTATTTATGTTTTTGTAGAATGCTGTATTTAAATCTGAATGGACATAAAGAGATTGAAAATATACTGTAATACCCCTGACTTACTCAATAGGAGCCACTGAGTGTTGACCGCATAAGTCGGATTCGCTTAAGTCGGGGTTTAATTTCGCATATAAATACGTGTAAGTTATTTTCAGTTGGAGCCGAAGACGAAAGGAAATAATGATTTTAAACAAATGTTTAATAAAATCTTACATTACACCAATACAAAATCACAAACTGAAGTTATTTGGATATATAGAACGTTTCAAAAAATCTTATAAAGTAGTCTGTCGGGGTTTAAAGGTTATTTTTCTGCGCAAAACTTCCTCGTGCATGCTAAAATATTTTTATTCCTTGTTTTGTTGAAAAAAATACGCTCTACGTTGGAGTCTGACGTGGCGCGTTTTATCCTGAGGACAGAACCCGGGACCTTTGGATCCGAAAAAAAGTAACTTAACCACTACACCAAAATGATCTCCATGGGGTGGAGGTTGTTACTGGCTTATATAGATTATATCACTACAAGTCTGTATTTTCTAAAATTTGTAACCCTTTTTCAATTGAATTGTAAAATTCCATCATTCTGTCTTCTGATTGAAATGGGTCTTAATACTCAATTTTTTCAATGTCTTACTCTTGCTCATGCATTTATGTGAGATCATCAATTTCCAACTCCTGATTATGGGAATCCAGTAGTTCTTGAATGTCATCACTATACACTTCTAAATTTATCTGTGTGTCTGGTAAAATAGTCAACTTCTGCAATCACATTACCAATTTCATCAGGCTCTAGCACTGAATCCGCTTGAGTTCAAGTGATGGGGGGGGGGAGGTAAACGGAGAGATTTGAAAATCACATAAGTCGAGCTATTGCTGTACTACAATTAATTAAAAAACTATTTACTCCTTAAATAAATACAAAGCTATAAGTGATGAATAAATTGCCTTTTTTTGTATCATTACTATATTTTAGTATCTCAAGCTCCTTTTTTCACTTCCTAAGATAATTTCGAAAATATGGCTTATACACATTGGGTTCTGCGCTTGACTGTTGCCACCATCTTTTGCTTTTTACTAAAACTTGCTTTTAAAAAGTACATATTTTTCAACAATAATTACGCACAAATTTAAGCACATTACATTTGATTTAAAGTATGTATAATATGAGATTTTTTTTTTTAGATTTTGAAAATCTTTTTGAAAAATTTGAATATTTCAACATTTAATCCAAATATTAAATTCGATTCAAGATGTTCAAATATTAAGATTTAATTTGCATGCATATATTTTACTAGAATAACTAGTAGATGTCTAATATCCGTTTTGAATTCAATAGAGAATACGTGATTACATTCATCATAAGACTGTTGTGAAATTAACTTATTTTTAAATGTTAATAATTCTTATAAATAAAAAAATGTATAATATAAAATTAAGCCTATATATAGAGTAGAAATATAATTATAAAAATATGTTTTTGATTAGTTTTTTTTTAAATGTTATTTATTTTTTTCAGGATAACAATCGAAACATGAGTGTCCTACCCACTCTTTTATATTTATTTGTGGCGTTCACTTACACCGCAGGTAAGTTTTTTTTAGCTTTAATTAGCAGTATATTTTTAAAGTTACGAAATAAATTTCTTAATATGTCCGCTGTATTTGATTGTTTATTACGAAATTGAGTCGACAAGATTCTTTGACGAGTTTTAGATTCAAAACATAATGCCACTTAAGACCTGTTGTGTGATGCTCAAAGTTTCAACGTTTGACAATGGAAATTTGGAGACTGACGTGTTAAGAGTTCGTCTTCACCACTTGACTGAGATCCAAAAGTGCGGTGTCTGTTACAAATAGCTGTTATAAAGATTCTGAGTATGATGTTAATACACAACCGTCCAAAATAAACAGGATGTTTTATTGTTGCAGTTTGAATTTTTGTGATTAAACTAAATTAAACTCAGTGGCATTAGGCACAGTAGGAACCATGGTCTACTGTGCCTATCTCAGTATGCGTGATCACTGGGTGCTGAGGTGCATGCGCAGATGTCCCGATCAGGTGGTCAGTCGGAAGCGAAACCCCCAGTGTCACTTATTTATCAACCCACTGAAGGGGTGAAAGGCTGAGTCGACCTTGCCCAGCCCGAGGATAGAATCCCGGATCTGTAGTGTGAAAGTGGGATACGCTACATCTTGGCCAATGGACCTCGAATTTAGGATTAAATAAGAAAAAAAAGTAACAGTAATATTGCGTATAATATTTCCCTATTTGTAGAAAAGGATATTAAAATTTTCATTTTAGATAGAAAACAGAACATTTTAGTTTTGACTTTTAAGTCTTCTCCTTCTTCAGAAGCTCAACAGCCCTTTGCAGCTTAAGGCTGACTGGCTGATCTTCCACCAGTTGACCACATCAGTCACGATGGCCTTCCATAGATTGATTCCCATTACTTAGAGGTCTATTTCAACATCGTCTAGCGGCCGCGGTAGCCTATTGGCCAAGGTAACAGACTCGTGGCAGGCATGCCATGAGTTCGACCCTAGAGCCGCTGAAGACCCACCATATAGAGGGAGATGCACGTTAAATCTCTCCAGAGCTCAAACATCCTCCCGTGGGTGTAGTGGAGTAGTTAGGAGAAGGGGTGCCAGAGAGAGAGAGAGCTCAGGTGTCGCCTGACCATGGTTCAAAATTACGCGGTCCATCACCAAAAGCCTTCATGTAGCTGAACAGTGCGACGTTCAAATTCACTCACTCAACATCGTCATCCTCTACGTTTGGTCCCTTCAAATTTCGAAAAAGTTATATTTTTGGACGGAAAAGCATCGGCATATTTGTACAGATAGCCCAGCCACCTAATACGTGATGCTTTTATAGTTTTCATAGTTTCAGTCCCGCCGTATTTGCAATATTTCCTACAAATTTCACAATTGTAAAGAATTAATTCTCCACTTGTTGTCCTCTTGAATAGGTCCACAGATTTTCCTTAAGATTTTTGTTTCAAAAATGTGCATATTTTCTTCCTCTGCTTTGACTTTTATTTCACTATTTTAAAATGAAATAATAATTTTTTAAAGCAAGTTTTGAATAAAGATTTAAATTACCTTTTTTCATTTATTACTTCAAAATTCCTTTGTTTTTCCTTTTTATAATATTTTTATTCCACTGATGAAATTATCTATTGTTAAAATGTTTCGTTAATTTAACATACATAGAATTTTATTACTTTTTTCAATTATCTTCACCTTTCACTTTTATTTTTTTCTGAAAATATGTAAAACATGCAGAAAAAAATTATCTGATTCATAGTACATACAAAGTTGAAAAACATCAGCATATAGACTAATAAATGATAAAAATTTTAAGTGTGCAATAAATTTTTACTGCATTAATAATGTAATTGTTTTACATAATTAACATAAAAACTTTGATATTATATCATTTTCACTAAACATTTTTTTTAAAAACAAGAAATTATTATTCATTTAGACTTCTAACATTCTTTAAAATTACTTTTTTGTAGAGAAGATATAGTTTTAATAATTAAAAACTAACACACACACACATACACATTAATACAATTATATATATATATATATATATATGTATATTGTTTTATTCCACCGATTGTTTCTCTCCTAAATTGAATTAGCGCTGGTTATGCTGCATAAAAAATCTTTATCTTTTCATTCTAAGCTTTTTAATCCAATTAATATATACTTTATTTAAGAAATCGCATTATTCATTTTTTTTTTTGGCAGAATCATTCTAAGCAAAGCATGTAATAGTATATTCATATTTTATCTTTATTTAAAAAACAAAGACTCAATTTACATTAAAATTTTAAGAAGAAGAATATTTTATTAATTTAACATTTACATTATAAATAAAACGATTTTATTCAGCTTTTTTTAATAAGTAGCAAAATGTAACATTAAAAACATTTCACATTAAAATGATAGATAAAAATGGAAGTGCAATTTGTGTGTGTGCGTGCTATGTAGTTGAAATTGTAATTTATTTTTGTATTTTTTATAAATTAACTCTCTATGATTTTTATTTTTTCTGTTTCATTAAAATGTAATTTGACTACTTAGGTACATAAATGATAAAATATTGAACACTAGACTCACATTTTAATTTTTTTGACATTATCAACAATGATTACACACAGCAAAATTTCTTAAGAGTAAATTAACTTATGTAAATCCTAATAGCATGCTATTAAATTTTTTTACATGAATTTAATGTTTGCATATAAAAAATACGAGTTGAAGAAATAATTATTTGCTTGCTAACGCAATGATTAAACTTTATTTGGAATTAATTAAATGTAATAAGTCTAGTTTTGTAAAAATATTATATTTTTTAATAAAATGAACGAAAAAAATTTAATAAACGAGTAAGTAGATAACAGTTTTGGTTTTATAACACTCTTCTTTCTTTATTCATCATCTCTTTTATGTACCTTTATTTTCAGCATAAATTTAATAAAAATATAAAACAACTGGTTATTGTTATTACTAATCCACTTCTATTTTCTACAAATTCATATTACACAAGGTATTTTATTTCAGAAAAGTATTTATGAATATTTTCCAATTAAAATAAAAGAATTAAAATAATTATTAAATAAAATTTAACATTTTTATCTTAATTACTATTTACAGCAGTGTTGTTTGCAAAAGTTATTAAATAATTCATTTATATATATATATACTGTCGACTCTCGATAATTCAAACTTTCGATAATACGAACCGCTTGATAATTCGAAGTATATGCTCAGACCCTAGAAAAACTCTTGATATGTCGAACTCAAACAATACGTTTTGGTACATTCAGTATTTCGAAATAAAATTTGTGGCTGGCCAGACTACAACATACTATATAAATCGAAGTTATCTTATAAAACTCTCGACCATTCTAACACTAACTATCATGTGCTGTACTGTAATAAACAGGTTGGAGCTTCAAATTTTGCGTTTAGTTGTCTTTGCGTCCCCCCCCCCCGTAACGTAGCCCATTTGATGACCATTTGTCTTCAATCCCTTCTTAGTGTTTTCCAGTTACTCAGGCGAAAAGACTTTTTTATTGTTTTCATTCCTTTAAGTGGACAGTAGACCAACCGTACTTTTTGTCAGTCTTCCACATCTTTCGTTTAACACGTGGCCTTGCTACACATGTGTTCAGAAAGGATGGTCCACTATTGTGAAGAAGAGATGCGTAGGTTTGTCTATGAATGTATTCTTTTAATACAGGAATTTTAACTTATGTAAAATATTTTATACTGTATAAAATATATTTTTTAAAAATACTTTAAAATAGTTTTATACATTTGTACATTTTTTGTTTTATTACACAGTTTCAAATTTAAATGTGTTAAAAAAAATTATCTTCGTGTTTTTTTCTACCCTTTTGATAATTCGAAGTTTTCATTGGTCCCTCCAACTTCGAATTATCGGGAGTCTACTGTATATATATATATATTAATATTCCGCTATTTCAATATATATATATATATATAATATATATATATATAATTCCTTTAGTATATCTTAGAATGCGATATATTTCTGGCTATACCCCATTCCTATATATATTGGCTTAGAATTTTTAATGAATTTACTTTTAACGTTTGTATGTTATAATCGTAATTCTAGTAGCAACAAATTTCACAATTGATTTACTTTCTTTGTTTATAATTTATGCATAAAATTTGGGTTATGTGCAATCCCGAATAAACTTTAAGTTTAATAAAGTCGCCTTTTCTCCCTCTGTTTTATGGAATTAAAATAAGTAAATTTTAAAGAAGTTAACAAATTTATGTGAATTTATCTTACAAATTAAATTAAGAATTAAAAAAAAAACGAAACACAGTTTAAAGTTTAAAAAAAAGTGATGAAATTCAACTACCAATTAAAAGTTTTAAGAAAACCAGATATTAATTAATAATTTATATTTAATTAAGTACTAATACACATTTTTAATAATGAAAGTTTAAAAAATGTTTACTTTTTCAGTATTTTTTTTTGTATTATGTATTTTTTAAGAGTCAAATAAGTGCAAAATCGGTGGTCCTCCCATGTGTGTTACAGAAAGCTCTTAATATTGCACATGGATTAAGAATAACCTAATTTTGCAGATGTATATGCGACCCAACAAGTTCTATCAGTATTAAAAAGTTTATTCTTCCTGAAATACTCGTTTTTATATTTGCGCTTAGACAAAACTTCAAATCATTAAACTTTCTTTCATTTTAACTGTATCTTTCTGAAACATAAAAGACACAGAAGATTTTAAAAGATTAAAGGGGACGCCTATCTCATTTCATTCTATTAACAAGCAGAGACATCGAAATGCAAATGATATTTTGCATGTTTAAAACCAAGCTCAATAAAAATCCCCTCAAAAAATATGTTTGAGCAAGTTTAATATCATAAAAGACTATATATTTCACAATAATTTCAAGATGAAAATTAAAGATAAAAGCATTATATGCTACTTATTAAATAAAATATAATAATAATTGAATAAAAAAATGTTTCTAAAATAAAACTTATTTATTATTTTTAATAACGTTACTTTTGATCTATTTAAGAAATATATGTATTCTACACTAACGAAGCACTGTGCCAACTCAACTATATGGTTTCAATAAATACGATGTAATTAATATGCACATTTAAAACATCTGCACATTTTAAAAATGTGTTTTAGAATAATGAGGACAGCATGAAATACTGGGATATTTTTGTCATTTAGTTAAAAGTATTCCAGTCTGAAATGTAATATTTTATAAATTTAATTAAGTATTAATTACAATTTTCATAATAATGTTTAAAAATAATCCTTTTCTTCCGACAAATAACTTTAAACATTATTTCAACATCATCATTAAATAATTTCTATAAAAATGACAATTTTTTTTTGTACATTTGAAGTTTATGCAATATGTTATGAAAAACTAGTATCACAAATATAAATGTTGGAATATCATATAAACCCTATTTTTAAAAATAGACGCATTATATGAAATTACTCAAAACAAAGATCGAGAATTTCTCTTTTTCAGTCTGTAAGGTTATTTTTCTTTTAAATTTTGAAATAGCATTTTAAATCTCATGAATAATTACGCATAATATATTTATGAATTAACACATTTTCTGAATACAGTTTAAATTTTAAATTACACAAAGTAAGTTTTAAATATATAATTTTAATTTTGTGAATAATGTTTCTAAAACGTATTTGATTCTAAAATAAAAAATTTTAACTTTTTCAATCTTTCTTAAAATAGCGAAATACCGAGAATAACTTAAGGTATCCGACAAGGTTTGGAGACCATTTGTTTAAAAATTGATTTTCAGAATAAATGTATTATTTTAAAGAACATAAATAGGCCTAAAAAGTCAGAATTATTAAATAAATATCTTGTATCACCTTTTGTTTTTGAAAAAAAAAATATTTTTATGAAATTTTAGCAAAATTTATTAAGAAAACACCATAAATAAAAATAAATTGCACATTATGCAGTTTTAATTTCATTAATATATTTCTTGACCCCTCTGAAGTGTAACAAACCGCAGGATAAAAAAAAATTAAGACATAAATATTTTATTAGCATTTAAATTTGATGATAATGATTTTTCATCAAAATTATTGCGTGTTCTAAACTAAAAATGTCTGTAAAATGTGATGAAATGTAAGTTTCTTAAAATCTACGGTTTGTTACACTCTGAAGGACCATAACATATATGTTACAAATTTCATCGAATTTGACTGGATAGTTTTGGAGATATCACGTTTTTCGTGCACAAATTATCGTAAAAATTTCATTTTTCAAAAAACGCATTAAAAAATATTTTATAAGTTAGATAAAGTAAATGCTATAAAAACAACTTAAAAAACTCTCTAGTTTTATGTGTCAGTCCTTCTTTCTCAATAATTATATTTCTTTTTTCTAATAGCCCAAACATTACCAAACATCAAACACTTAAAAACCTTTTTTTCAACCTATTTGGATACCTTAAAGATTCCAACTTTCATACCCGATTTTCAATCTCTTATCAAGAAAGATGTGTCATTATGTGAAATCTCCAAATATCTCTAACTACATTTATTACTTTTTGCAGCCAAATGCAGCCGAGGAGAAATGGAGTCTTTCATTCTCTCCACCAACGCTCTCCCTCTCCATCCTCTTATAAAAATATTCCGGGATCATCTCTGGTGGAGTGCACTCGGACGTGTTTGGAAGACGCCAACTGCCAGTCTTTCATCTTCTTGAGGAGCCGCAACGAGACAGATTGTCGACTCACAACGAACATCTTGGGCGACTCCAAGAAGCGGCAGGAACAGATATTGTTGCCCTCGCTCGGAACCTATTATATGGAGAAAGTATGCCTGAAAGGTAACAGAATACAGATTGATTTACAGATACCTTTGAATCTACTTCTTGCGATCTCGTATTACACAATTGATGCAAAAATAAAAATATTTTCAATATCTCAAACACGTTTATATTTCAATTTTGTATTACTTTTATTAAATACAGTCAAACCTCCATATATATAACGAATCTCTATTTTACGAGTTTCTCTATTTTGCGAACTGTTTCCTGGAATCAAGAACATTTTACTATTTTCTTTGTCAAATAACCTTCAAACAGCGAAGTGCATTTTCTATATAACGAACTTTTTCTCTTGTAATTCGATTTTTTCTCACTCTATTTCTCAAGTATTTCAGAACATTGTTCAAATTATTCTCTTTTTAGCACATTTTATGTTAATCAATGACCTTGAAGTGATATTACCAGGTGTCTAACTCACGAAAAACAATGACATGGTCATAACCTTTTAAACAAAAAACTCAAATAAAACTATCAGTAATTAAAATTATGGAAGCTTGGGGTAGTGTAACAAGTGTTTGCTTAAAATTACTGGTTATAAAATAATGTTCGTTTAAACTAGAAAATGTCTGTAAAAAATTAGATTTAAAATAATTTTTTTAAAGTTCAAAATACAGTGTATTCCCAGACATGATTTTCTTTCCTTGCAGATTTCTCTTTTGACGGGTAATGTACATAAAATAAAAATATATTAATTTTCAAAAAAAAGTGTGAATAACTACTTTTTTAAAATAACATGGAGTGTTTATGAATTTAAAATTTGTTTTATGGGGTTTTTTAAAGTTTATTTAAAGATGAATCTACAATTTTTCCGTATAATGATTTTTTTTCGAGATTTAGCGATTTCATTAAATAGAGATCCAACTGCATATTTCATCACTTCTTTCTATATATATGTTACCGCTAAAGCCCCAAAACTATTAAAGTGCAAATTACCAAGCTAATCTGAAAATTAACTGATTTGCTCCGTTAAAGCATTTCATTGATTCAGTTGCTTATCTTATTGTATTATGATACGCATATTAATTTTTTAATCAAAAATGTGAGACAAAAATCTATACTTGCAGCTAATGAAATTATTATTACATTGTTTTCCATATGCCAGTATTCCCCCAGCAGATTCATTTTATTTAGGTATTATTTAGAAACACTAGTGTTAAAAAAATTTAATACATAAAATGCATTATTTTTCTATTTCAAATACTTTTTAAAGTGGATTGTCGTTTGAAAATAAAATTAACACGACTATATATGTGTAATATCGTTTCTTCCAATTTGAAGAAATTTTTTGCATTTATAATTGTACTCTTAATTCAAAACCCAAAAAGTTTTTAAAATTGATTATGCTATTGCTATTCTAATTTCGAAATCTAGAGTTAAAATTTTTTCAATTCCATTTAATTTCAAAAGCAAGCATTATGACTGAATTACGATATAGTAATATATATATATATATATATCATTTTTCCCAAAACAGACTTCACATTTTTTTTCTGTGGAAATTTGGAATTATTTCTTCTATAATAATACTATTTTATCTCAAAAGGAAATCAATAGTTTGTGGAAGATAAGATATTCCCTTGTTATTGAAAATAAATTAATTGTTAAGACTTAACTGAACTTCAAACTTTTAATGCATTGCCGATATTTCTTTCACAAAAACTACTCAATACAAAAAGTTCTATAAAAAAATCAAGAATCATATGAAAAAATTAAGGTATTTTTCTGAGTAAACTTTCATACATCTTTAAAAAAAATTTCAATAATTTTAATGCAGATAAATGTTTTAAGTTATTTTTTATTGTAAGGCAAGAAATAATTCGAGTGTGACTAATTACAAAAAAATTACTTTTGCAGGAGCTTGCGACAGACTTTTTGTCGCAGAGTCTCTAAGAGGAATGGAGCTTAGTGACCTCAATGATCGGGTCATTGCCAACAGTTCTCGTCTTTCCTGCCTCGAATCCTGCCTCAACAGTAAAGCATTCGTGTGCAAATCTGTAGAATTCGATTCCAAGACCAATGAATGTAAACTTAGTAGACACGATCGCTTTGACAGGAAAACTCATTTCAAGAAATCAGCTTCAGCTTCTTTAGAATATTTTGATGTCACCTGCCCGTATGAGCAACGTAAGTTTGTGGTTTAAAGTTGTTAAATTTAGTTAAAATTATCGTTTAGAAATAAATTGTTGTTTAATAGTCATGTAGTACGAAAAAAAACTATCCTTATCTAATATTAAACTATTCTATTTTAAAAAAAAACGCCATATCACTCATCCTATGCACAATTGTACTAATATTTGTAAAGTGTTTTTAAGAAAATGCAAAAAGTAATACCTATTAGGATGGATTGATGATTTTTTTTCAGAATTTCAAAACTTACCTTTGCGGGAAAAATTTTATCTGCTACGTAGATTAAAAAAGAAAGTAAAATAAAAAATAAATTTTCGTGTTAAATACTGCCTCAACAGATATAAAGTTTAGATATTTGCTTTTTTTTGCGCGCGATGGGTTTTTTACTAATGCCACCTGATCGGCAAAGGCCAGATAGAGGCTCACGAAATTCGTAATGGCCAAGGAACTTTTGTTATTATCCTTAGCTTTGAGCACCATACAGGTGACAGTACGATTTAGCCGTTTCTACCCCAATATTGAGGGAGGACACCTTGGGGGAGCAGGACCTCCCACTTCTCTTCCTTTCCATCAACATCACGAGAGGACTTGCGGCTCGACGGCTATTTAGAAGAGAGAGAGTACCCCCATGGAAGACACTATACATTAACAAACACCCATGCCTTCTCCGAGATTCCAACCCAGGCCCTACGGTACAGCAATCAGCGTCACTAACCACTATACCGGATGAGCAGTCGTTTTATTATGGTAAAAAGTCAAATTAATTTTGTTGATAAAGAACAAATTTTTGGTACTTTTTAAACATTTTTTGTGATGAGAGAAGACCTACTAAATAGATATAAGGGAAAAAATCAGGTACATTTTTAAAAGCTTCTTTAGTTTGATTTTTTTTAAAACCATGATGTCAAAATTGCATTACAATAAAGTAGAAGACGGCAAAAAGACTGATTCGACAATCAAAGAAAAGTGCTTGAGAGTTATGAAATGCTGTAATGTGCATTACACACACATTGTACTATTCAAGCCAGTTCTTATTTACCAATAATCGTCGCTTTTGGTTATCGATATCGTAGAAATATGATTTTATTTTGATTCTAAAATCATCTGAGCAAAATTAGGTCATTTTCCATTTTTTCCGAAATTTAATCTTTTTGTGGCAATGTTAACTTTTGAAATTAGTTTTCATATAATTATTTTTTATCTAATCTCTATACCATAGAGCATATTTTCGCCATAGTTACGTGGCCGCGGTAGCCAAGTGGTCTAGGCATCGGATCATGGCTAGCGTGTCATGAGTTCGATCCCAGTACCACTGAAGACCCGCCGTGTAGGGGAGCGATGCACGTTTTACCTGTCGAGAGCTCAAACGTCCTCCCGTTGGTGTGGTAGTTAGGAGAAGGTGTCGTCCGCGTCACTTGACTATGGTTCCAAATAACGCGGACCGTCGCCAAAAGCCCTCGTATTGCTGAACAGTGCGACTTTAATATTGACTCGCATTCGCCGTAGTTACTCTCCGATCAATGATTTTTTCCCCTCCATATAACCGCAATCCTTACTAATATATCCATCGTGGTATTTTCCCTCTCGCAAAATGATGATAAAAAATGTTCTTGTTTGTTATCTATAGGTTTCCTTTATTATTTTTAATTTTAAAAAACTTCACTAGTTTGCCCATTTTTATTTAAAATAATTTTATACTTCTGTTTTACTAATAATACACAAGAAACTTGTCTACAAACTTAAGTACTAAAATTATTTTGTCTTTCCAGCCTCAGATAAATCAGCAGCTGAGATTGTACCCCTAGGAAACGTAGAACATCCTTACAGTCTGGTGGAATATGAAGGTGTAACGGCAGAAGAATGTGGAGAACTATGCGTCCGGAACGTTTTGTTTCCTTGTCGATCTTTTCTGTCTGGTCGTCTGGAAAACCAGCTGTATTGCGGATTAACCCACCAAAATCGGGAAGGACTAGTCCAGAATCCGGGAAGTCTCCATGCCTCCAGAAGCCTCAATTACTACGAGATTAGCAGGAGTATTGAAGGTATAAATGCTACATACTTCTTTTGATTTTTGATACGGTTTATGATTGCTTTGCGGTGTGAGGGATTACTAGATGACAGTTGCGATAATACTTGGTGACGTTTGCTTTGTTAGGTACTGACGTCATCATTCTCAATACGTCATCACTCAAAATTTTTTTGTTATTGTGGATTCAGAGAACGAACGCTTAGTATACACGAGAAACATCTCAGATAATATATTTTCTTAAATTTATGGTAGACATAACTTAAGATTATTCTTAGAATTTGTGAAATGTAACGACACATTTCTTAAGAATAAAATAAAATGATAATATGCTTGTAAGCCAAAATAATTGGGTCATTTATATAACATTAAAAGAGAATATGTATATGTGTGAGTGTGTGTGTGCGTTACAATTATGAATACCCTATTTTGAAAAGCATATCTCACTTCATTTTGCATTGAATGATTAAAACCTATATTTTAATAGATTTATTTACGATTCCAAAAGCAACAGTATCTTATTAGCTTGTACGCTCCTTACTGAGCGATTCAAACTTTTCCCTAAGAACTTACGTAATTTTTTAAAATAATTAACATTTTCCATCACTTGAGCACGGATTGTATATTTTCATTATATTTTCCCCTTCCCCCCCTTATTTTCTATTATAGAAAGGGTAATTCTCTCTTTTTTTGCTGTTTGGTACTCGAGTGGAAATGATAATTTCTCTCTTCTGATGCTAAAATAGCATAATTGAACGATGATTTAATTTGTGTAAAAAATTTTCAATAGCCATGATTATTACATTCCAATTTACAAAACGAATATAGCTTTACTTTATACATATACATAAATGTATATAGTTTTAAGTTTATTAATATCTTTAAATATCTCTGTGCTTATATATCTTAAATACTTTTTAGATGATTTAATACTTTCCTTATTTATGTAAAATTCACCAACTGAATGTGGTGAAAATGTGGCTGATACAGCTATTTTACACATGCATCCATATTCTATTTTTGTTATTCTTGTCATGTAAAGCATGAGCAGTGATAAAACTGAAATATAATTGTAACTTTCAATTTGTTGTGAAAATTTTGGGGAACAATTTACAATAATCAAATATGTATTTTATGTGTAACGATGATATTTGGAAATTATTCGTAATAATCTTCCTGAAGAATCATTTAGAATATTCATATTTTAATTTTAAAACGAATACTACGTGAAAAAATTATCTCCTGAAATGCAAACATAGGGATACTAATAATTTAAGATCGGTGTACAATTAAAAGTTTTAGAATTGCATTTGATTTTCTAGAACTTGTCTTAAGAAAAAGTTATTAGCTATATGCAAAATGAAATAAAAATTTTGAACATGAAAGATGCATAGAGTGTGCCAATTATTTGCACTTTACTAAAATAAACAATAAAATGGTCTAAATTATTAGCAAGTAATACTACATTACACGAAAATCTGGAACATAGGCTAAAAAATTCCATTTAGTTGAATTTATAATAATTATTTAATTAGTATCAAAATTCAATTAAATTTCTTAACAGTCTAAGACAATTAAAGCTTATTTCAAGAAAATCGTTTTCATGTTCACAATATTAATATATGTGTTTATTTATAAACATTCTAAAATAAAAAAAAGTTTAAAATAAATTATAAGTATCAAATACTTTTTAGTATAGTTTCGTCCCGTTTAAAATAATGAATGCACCACGGTAAAAGAATATCTAAATTTAATAAATTCTGACATATATGTCATGATAATGCAATGTTTACTTATTAATAAGCGATTTTCGAATAATTACTAATTAGTATTTTCTACATCCAACTGCGTTCGATTTAATTTCATACAATTTCGCAAAGCTGGAATAACCTCATTTTAACCAAAATTAATTAATATTAGAAACCTCGGTGGAGTTTCGAAATTCAATTTTGATGAACATTTATTGTCCATACATTCTACGCAGATTTTGATTTTTACTTGATTACAGCTTTAATTACATAAATTATAACTAACATATGTCTTAGTTAATACAAACATTAATTAACAAACATGTACTGATTTGGTCGATTATCTTGAGAGTACTCGGAATCGAAGCTGAAATTCCGCTTAGATATACGTCTGGTAAAATTAAATATTATTACGTTTGTGTAACATTATTCCATTTTCAATTATTCTAAATTCAATAAACTATTCTCACTCTTAACACTGTAATGTAGTGTTATATTTCTGAGAATAATATTGTAAGCGGAAATGACTTTATTTTTTCCCTTCTGAACATTAATAATAAAGATTTTTTTTATGAAGAAAGGCAGCATAGGTTTCGCTATTAATTTGTTTTTATTTGAAATAACTTAGAAATTGAAAGGGGCACAATGTATCTTTTGTATTGTATGATATTAAAATTTTCTTGTAACATGACAACGGAAATAAAGTTATATATTCAAGTAATTACTGCTAGAATTTTTTAAAAATGTATACCTATTGATAGAAATCATATTATTCGGGAGATTTGAAATAACAGACTAATATAGTTATATATAATATATATGTTATTTTCAATTCAAAACACTTTGAAATATCGTATTATTATGGAAATTTTCTTAATACTTCAAAGTACACTGAAAAGGACAAATATATGAGCTGTTAGTTATAGCATCACATGTTTTAAGTATAAAATTTATGAAGTTAATCAAAGTTAGTTTATTTTGCGATGCATTTGTTTAACTTTAACGACTCAAACGTTAGACATGCTGTTGAAATCTGGATAGCAAAATTTGTTCCAGAAATAATTTCTTGAACACGCCTTCAAAAATTTCTTGTAATTTGTTCAACTAGATTTCAGATATTTTTAAAAACTGTTAAAAAGATACATTATCTGACAGTTGGAAATTTAAATGTTGCCAAAGCTTCATCTTCCACAAATTTTTTAAATAAACTTTGTATTATTTTTTACCAAGTTATCACAGTTAAACTCATCTTTCTTTCTATTATATGATACATTTATTGAATGAATCAAAGACTAGGGCTTATCATATTGCTGCCCAATTATTTTCAATTGTTCTGAAAGCCTTAATGGCTTGAAAAAATTTGTTTACTGTATAGATTTTTAAAATTTTATAGATGCCTTCCTTTCTTTATATTTGCGTATTTCCTTCCTTTTATTTATATTTGTTTTTTTATGTTTTTTTTCTTAATTATATATATATTTTTATTATTTTTTTTTTCATAAGTTGTTACCACTTACATCTGTAAGCCTCATGTTATGCAACGCGGAGCATGAGGAGTTTTGCAAATAAATTTATTTAAAAAGATTATTTTATTGAAAAATCTGAACTAAAATTATTTTGTAGCCTTTAACAACTTTATCCAAGCACTTAAAATTCTAATAATTTGTAAAACCTTGTGAATATATTTATCACTTAACTTTGAATACGGTGTAATTGATGTAATAAACCGACGGAAAGATGACAGCGGTGCAATTTGGGACATAATTATTAGTTCTCAATGAATGAAAAAACAATTACATACAAAATGTTTAATTAGATAATATGATAAGTATATTTATAAAAATATCAGACATAGAAATCTATATTTTTTTCATTTTCATATTATTAAACATTTTTCTTTAAGTGCATTTGTTTCTGTATATTTTTTCTTTATTGTTTGTGTAAATCAGGACAATAGCAAATTGACGGTTTCAAAGTTGTTCAAAAGAGTTGCATTTATATTTCTCATGTATTTTTTAAAGACATCAAATCATATTATCGCTAACATATTTTACTTTTTTATATCTGAAATTTCCGTCAAGAAGAAATTCTTTTATATAACCTAATTTTTACATGATATCTAACATTTTTATTTTTTCTTAGTTCAACTCGTCGTTTGATGTGAAAACATTATCATAACCGCAAAATGAATTTCGAAAAGCAACCATGGCATTGAGAATGAACTCGCACTTTTTATTTTTCAGGATGTGATTCTGATGATCTCCATTTTGAATTGGTGACAGGGATGAACTTAATTTCCGAACCTTATTTTATCTCATCAGACATGAGTCCTCAAGAATGTCTGGAACGTTGCAAGAGAGACAGGAGATGCCGATCTATTACCATAGACTATAAAAAAGGGTCGTGCCATTATTATTCAGAGGGTGTCAGTGCGGTTGCCGACTCGAAACTTCAACCAAATGGCAACTTCAATTATTTCGAAAAAATTTGTTTCCCAGGTAAGTTTTTACAAATTTAAATTCGCAGAGAGAATAATTTTTAAAAGGAGATATAAAAATGTATTTAATACCAAATTTTTTGAAATATAATAATAAGTGATAAAAAGTAAGAATGTACGTGGCTTAGTAATAGTATCATAAAAAATATCGTTATTTCTGATAGATTTTACTAGTTTTTCAATCAATGTTGTTTAATTTTATTAAGATTAACTACAATGTAATAATGATTATTAAAAAATGAATAGACATCTGTGTGTATGTAATGTTTATAAAGGAAGACCTTATAGTCATCTTTTTTTATAATGTTATTGTCAATGAAGATATAAGACTGCTTGAGAGGCTTTAGACAACTATGTAAAAGTAAATTTCTTAGGCGACCCTTTTAAGAAGACAATATATGGCATGCGTCATCAATTATTCTCATAAATGGCTAATAAAATGTGTGTGACTCATAATATCACATATCTAGGCATTAACCTCGACCGCTTGAATGGTGCATGGTTGGTAAATCTTGACACGAATGACGGATATGACATAATAATGAAGTCTTTCTACTGTTTTCAGTTGGCATATAGCTCTATATTCCCAGGGTTCACGAATAACATTTGACGGTTAAAATTATTCGGATCATGATCTTACTGAACCAATTTGAAAAAGAGACGATGTCCATTCGAGACGGAAGCCTTAGCTTTGGGCAGAGTTGACCCATGCTTTAAAACGAGACTGGTTATTTGTGTGTATTGCTACAAAATAATTGTTGATATGCAACAGCTGGTTTGATTTATATTTTAGTTAACAATTTGTAATTTTGGGAGGTATACAATCATTTAAAGAACACACTTCAGTTTTTTAAATAATTAATAACGCTGAATGGACAAAAATAACTTTGTCCCATCTCATTCTAATATTTGCTTTTTGTCTTCATCAACTTTTAAGATAATAGGTAAACACATTTGTGCAATCCTGGTAATACTACTTATGTTGAAGTATTACACATTTTTCTTTAAATTTATATTGATATATAAAACATGTCTGTTCTTTGAGCTTTGCATCATATTCAAATTATTAGAATAACAATATTAATTGTGCTAAAACTAACTTCAATTTTTATTTTCTCTAATGGACAAATAACTTTGTCCATCTCATTCTAATATTTGCTTTTTGTCTTCATCAACTTTTAAGATAATAGGTAAACACATTTGTGCAATCCTGGTAATACTACTTATGTTGAAGTATTACACATTTTTCTTTAAATTTATATTGATATATAAAACCCACATGTCTGGTTCTTTGAGCTTTGCATCCACTATTCCATAAATAGTAAATAGAATAACAAATATTTCCCACACTAAAATCATATCAATTGTGCTAAAACTAAGCTTATCGCAAATTGTTTATCACTCGTTGTTCTCTTTTATATTGCATTTTCTCACAGTTACTCTTAAAGTCAAATCTTGGAAAATTTTTCCACATATTAAAATGAGCCGAAATTAGGCAGCTTTAACACTACACTTTTCTGATTATTATTTTATTTTCTGTTCTTTCAAAAAATGACCAGAATGCAACTATAACACTTTATGATTAAACTTTTAATTTCAATTAAATTGAGAAGAAACCAACCATCTTATAAAATCACTACAAAGCTTATCGAATATTTTATTCATTGTGACGATTCACATTCAAGATAACAAAATATTGCAAACTTAAAAGCAAACAGTTATATAAATGAATATGATTCAATTTTCCTTTATTTTTTGCCCTCCATCAAAGCGAGTCTGAATGAGAAATATCAAGTTATCAGTATTTTAAATCGGCATTTACGCTTCACGAAGATTTAATCGTAAAAGATAAAGAGAATCGTTCGCTTTTAAAAATGGCACTTGAGAAAAGAGAAACAATTTCCTCGCGTGTTCACTTTTTCATTTTCCGAGACTAACCGAAAATAGTAAAAAAATAATAAAGCAAGAATAATAATACAAAAAATCACTTCTTCCAGGCGGCATATTACAGGATCACGAAAACGTAAAATATTGTGAGCTTAAGGGCGCATGAAAAAAAAAGTAAAGAAGAAAAAGTTTTTTTTAGATGGAATTCGCAAGCACAGCGAAAATACGCATTAAAGAATCATTAGTTTTTTGGGCAGACATAAATGCTTAGGACAATCCAAGAATTTGCTGGCTCAGACCTTTTTGGCACGGGACACTAGGTCTTTGGTTTTTACTTATTCTTTTTTTCTGGTAACTTATTCTCGCGGGTGTTGTGTTTCTTTATATTTTTTTAGAAAGATTTGTTTTATTTATTTAATTTCTTTCAGACATAGATGGAAAATATGTCGGGATAGGAAATTGAGAGAAAAACGGGATATGATTTGTGTTTTCTTTTCTTGTCAGATTTATTTATCATGCTAGGGAGATACATACATCATGTGGAAAGATGGAAAAAACAAAATGTCGTTGGGAAAAAATGAACGTCACGGTTGTCAAAGTTAATTTTTATTTGTTGCTGGAGTGCTAAAAGTTGCATTTTCACACAGGAGTTGTCTGATTATTTTTATAAATTGGATGACACTCTCATTTCTTTTGATTAGATCTTTTCTGATATCTGGACACTGAAACACGGCGTCTTTGAAGTCTTATTTGTTATGAGTGTTGTGAATGGTTTCGAAAACGTAATTGAGATTTATTTTTGTTTATATAAAATCAACGAATAACTGTCAAATCTGACTTCTAGTAAATAAATGAGCATCTCTCGAAAATAATATTTAACACCTATTTATTACTTCTAAATAAAAAGCCGTGAATCGCATTCACACAATGATTTTAAGCCTTATAAAATTTTTGTGTAATTTCTATGGGTTTCCGAAAATCTTGTATAAAGGCTAGTGGTTGAGAAAATAAACGTGCATGTAAAAATAAAAAATCTCATTCAGTAAAAATGAGTAAGAGTAAGGAGATTTTAAAGATATGTTATGGAGAGATAAAGTGGCATACACTCAAGCAAATCATACTGAATTATTAATATCATTTTTTACTCTTAAACAAAATGCAATTTTTCTTAAATTAACAATAAAATAAATAGTACTAATACCCACTTCCATTTATATTGGCATGTATCAATAGATAAATCAAAATAAATTTATTTCATGCAGAAAATAATAGCTTGAAAGTGTATTTAATAGTAGTTCTTGACTTCTGTAGTTGTGAGAATAGTCGGTACAACCTTATGATTAAAATAGGCATAACGCAATCGAAAGATCCTTGTATTACCAAATACAGTAAGATTTCTAAAATCATGGGACTCATCGTAATATCTCGTTGAACCTCCTTTTTGTGTTTGACGAAGTGCAGCAGCTCGTCCTCGGATGTCCACTGAACAAATTTTCAACCACAACAATCTTCCATAATTGCGATAGTGCTCTCGGTGTTGAATTGTATGCATGAACCGAGCTTTCAATCATGTTCCTTATATGAGGGGTGATTGATAAGTAAAGTCTCCGGTAGTATAAAATAAGTTTCCGACAAGATAAAATAATAACAGAGGTATCAGAATGAAGGGCGTTTATTACTCTTACATATTGTATACTCATTGATCCAACATAGTCACTACTAACCTCTACACATTTGTTCAATTACTCTATCAATATCTTCATTCTGTCCATGAAGAAAGATTGTGGTTGGCTGCGTATTCCTTTGTGCACGGCTGCCTTAACTTTGACATCCTGGATTCATCATTTTAAGACCGAGAAAACAAGAATTAATCCATAGAATATCGTATACTGGTTCTCCGCCTGTCAAGAAATTCAAAACTTTAATGTCAGCAACAAAAGTCCTGCCTACCCTCTTTTGGGATGCAAGTGGTGTGCTCCACACAGAATTTCTGACTAAAACTTTGGCGATGAATTCTGACAGGTACTATGCAACATTGCGATTCCTCAAGCAACGCATCCTCAGAATCAGACTGGAAAGAAGCATCTTTCTTTTGCATCGCCACAATGCAAGACCACATCGTAGTGCACAAAGACAGGACATTATGGGAAAACTGAAATTCACAGTGGTTCCCCAACCTTCTTACAGCCCATATTTGGCCCCGTAGGACTTTTGGTTGTTCTTAAATTTGAAGGAAACGTTGAAAAGTGAACGTTTTTCAACAGACTCCGAAGTTCAGGCAGCCGTGCACAAATTGATACGCAGCCAACCTGAATATTTCTTCATAATCAGAATAAATAAATTGATAGAAAGATTGATCAAATGTGTAGAGGTTGTTGGTGATTATGTTGAGAAATGAGTATAAAATATATTTAAAAGTAATAAGTTTCCTTCATTCTGATATCTCTGTTAGTATTTTACCTTGTTGGAAACTTATTTTATACTATTTGAGACCTTACTTATTAATCACCCCTCGTATGTTTGATGAGACACGTCTGTCAGTTTAGGTAGACATATTATTTGCTGGAATTGTTCATCGCATTCCTCAAACCAATTGTGAATGATTTTGGTCCGTTGATAAGATTCACTGGACATTTTTATTGTTGTTTTAGAACATGAAGTCTGGACTGTAAATGATCTCTAAATATCTGATCCTAAGCATATACAACCATTGTCAGTTTGACCAGAGGAGCTAGTTCCTTTCAAATAAAAGCAGCTCTTCCAGCTATAAATCTACCACCAGTTTACGCAGTGTCTCGTTGATAACCTGCAGATATACATCTTAGAAGATAAAGTAAATTTTACAAAGACAATCCAGAATTATTCACAGATGTTAATAGTTTGGTTGATAGTGGGGCAGATTTGTAACCGATAAATATATTTTCAAATGCTATTTTTTACGAGATGTTAGAAGCTAAATTTTTAATGCGATTTAGAAAATTTAAAAAAATAACACCATACTATCTAATAAAAAAGCAAATATTTAAACTAATTTAGGTAATGTTCATTTAAAATAATTAATTTGAGACTTAATAGTTAATTTATATTCTTTCTTTCTTCTGCATATTTCTTAGTGTGACACAACCCATCTTCTGTATCAATATAAAGAACGTAGCAAAGTTTTAAAACTGTCTGCAACAAATATATTATACATTTTAATTTTAAAAATTGCTGTTAAATATCTCTAAGGAATCTATATTTCTTCACTTTTCCTCGAATATTTGCTATAAAGACAAATAAAACTTCTACTCTCTTATTTGCTTAAATTCAGAACAATATTACAATCGCCACATAAATAAGACATTTTTCAAACCGAATTTCACTTTGAAAAAAAAGTATATTTTGTAATTTTCATTTATTATCCTTGATAGAGATTAAAATTCGCTGACATACTATTCTTTCACCCCTTTCTTTTTTCGAAGATATATCCGGCACTACACACAAAAGACACGGGGCTAACCTCTTTCGCTGTTACAACGAAAATGAATAATAAAACTTAATTATTACTGTCTTTTGGCGAAGCTATATGTATTTTTTACTCTCCACACTCTTCTATTTCTCCTTTCTTCTCCGGAAAACTTTTAAAAGTGTTTGATGCATCGGGTGTTATCTCAAATCCAATGTAGATGGTTTCAAATTGAAATTTGCGGTGAAAATGATGGAGGAGTGAAAAGTAATGGGAAAAGGGGTTTGCTTCAGAGTAACAAACAAAGGAAGAAAAGGGGAAGACCAGGTAAACTTCTGAAGATTTTATCAAGATAAAAAGATTCCAGGTAGCGTTGAAGAGAGTTTAAAACTTCTCCTTCTCTGTTCCCTCATTTTAACAAAGTTTGCAACAATGGGCTAATTCTCATGTTTCCAATCTCTCTTTAAAAGGAATTTAAAGAGAAAGCTTCCTTTGAAAATTTCAATTGTTTGGTGTGCTACACTCTGAAATGAAAATCCGTCTATTATTTGCTTCCCCAGTTTTCCCGAAAAAATAAAGAAATTGATTCATTTTCGCTTTGTTTTAAGCACAATGAGGGGTGGAAGAGAATGGTAGAGTGTTTAAGTGACAAATGGCATTCGTCTTTCTTCGATAAACATCATCATCTTTAAAAATATTTATAATGTTTAGCGTAATCTTAGTAAATTGTTGCATTGGTTCTTTATGACTTGCTTGAAATATTTTCGTTCAGTCAAACCATGACAGAAGTTTTAATTAGTGAGATTTATAAAAATGTTTCACACAAAGGATCCTAAATCTGATGCAGAAGTAAATAAAAATTTAACAAACTTTTGTTCGTTTAAGCAAACATAATTACAAACCAAAACGAAGAAAGCCATTCTAAAATAAAGCACATATTTATACTTTTCATTACAAATAAGTATATATATATATATATTATAAATCTAAAGGAAACAAATTGCAGAATTTCAACTTTTGATCCAAACTTCCAAATGATTTTTCTTTGATATAATTTGGTTTTATTTTCATGACTACATATTTTTTTTCCCTCCACGAACTGTATTTCTCCGCAAAAGGTTTCTTTAATAGCATAAAGTTACCCTTTTGCTTGCAACAGTCATTCCTTTTTTGTATGTTTATCTTTTAGAATAAATTTTCATACCACTCAAGGCAATATTTACATTTCATTTTTATTGATTTTGACTGAAACTTTTGACTATATAATAGATTTATGTGTAGAACTGCTGATTTAGAAATAGTTGTATGGTGCACAACCAAAATGTATGTTGTTTTCACTTATCTTTCATGTGAATAGGGTAACTATTTTTGTCTACATTAAAACTTATTTGAAAGAATAAATTTTAAGCATATAATTTCTTAAAATACTGCTCCCTTAAGGTAAGTTTAAATTAAAATTTTTTGTATGCTTTTTATAGAATCAAAATATAGCTGAAGAAAATATTCAATTCTTTTCAATGAAGCAAGTAGCGCAATATAATTAATTTTAAAAGTTCTGAGAATAAAATGGATTAATCAATAGCATTTAAAAACCGGGACAAAGATCTTGACGGAACTAATGAAAGGGAATTGAGAGACACCTCTAATGGAACAAATTCCCTTTATCTACCGCATTATGATTTACTGCAGTTTTTTTCATGCAGTATTTTTTTAATCACTTTTTAAATTAAGGGGCATACATAAACAAAATAATCAACTTTGGAAAATTTAATCCGCTAGAGCAAATTAATTAATTAAAGCTATCCAACTGTAAAATGAATTACATACACTGTTCACTTAAAATAAATAGTCGGATCGTTTTCTAAGGTCTTCATTAACATACAAAAAATACAACTTTGTACATTAACTACTTTATCAGAACAAAAATGACAATCTTGCGCAATCCGATCCAAATGTCTGCTGAAAACGCAACTTCTGCTATAAAATACTTCGCCTTCCCCGCTAAAATACTAATCATATCACCCGTGCTACCATATATATTAGAAGAGGGGATTTAAAAGAATATTCCTGCTAAGTATCATCAGAGTATTCGTAAAAATGGTTATTCTATGTAATTCAAAGTGGGTGGTACGTATAAGTACTGTCGGGGTCGATAAAGGGTCAATGCTTCAGTTTTGAACATGTATAATTCAGTATTACTATTTAAAAAAAGGAGCTAAAAACATATTTTTTGAAAATTAATGAAATATATGTGAAATGCGTCCTCCATTTAAGTTTACAATCAATAAAAGTGTTCGGGCATTTTTTTACAAAATTTAAAGTAAGATAATATATTAAAGAGACAGTAACAGTATTAGAAAGAAAGTGGGACAGATTAAAAAAGAGAGTAGCATTAAGAGTTAATAAAGTTTAGGAACACTATTTGATGTTCTGACTTAGCCCAATCTGCATAATATAATTATACCTACATATAAAAATTTGAGTTTTGCAGATATTTTGTACATACCATCAAAAGATTCACATCATTTTAAATTTTCTTCTTAAAGAGCACTAGTAGTATTAAAATATCATTTTCAGTTCTAGATAATTAAGATTCCAAGAATCAAAATCATATTCTATAAAACATAGACAGAAAATATAAACATAGGCATTTAAATATATCAAAATTACATATTTAATAATGTATTCTGGTTATATTTACATAAAATTTCTTCCATTTTGTTATATTTCCCTCTAAACAAATTTATGTTTAAAATATTAAAATAATGATACTAGAATTAAAATAAATTGTAATTAATGGAGTAAAAAATATAAGGAAAACAATTACTATGGATGTATTGAAAAACCTTTAAACTTATATATTTCACATCATAGAAAATTTATACAAAAATATCAGCTATTTAATGCTTTAATTTCCTTTGTAGAACTTCCATGATAAGGATATATATATATATATATATATATATAAAGATATATATTACGCATTTAACGTTGCGTTATTTACTTAATATTTTAAAATTTCTATTATTCTTAAATGATTTACATTGTTTCAAAAAGCTGAAACTTTCATTTTAGATTAATGCTTTTTTTCGTCATTGTAAAGTTTTTTGAAAACACTTTTCTTACATTTTAAAGGAGAAAATTGTAAAAATAATAAAAAGCTACAAATATATTAATCCACGTGAAAAAAATTATTGAAGAACAAACGGATGAAAAAATATAAACTTGCTTATTCAGAATTAGTTTTTATTCATTTATTAGTATTTCAAAAAATTTATGTGTGTAAAAAGCAAGAAATAAGCGTTTGGTAAGGAATTAAATTTTTCCTTTGAATGTTTTTTACTTCTGATTAAGTTCAAATCGCGATATTTAAATGATGCGAAATGTTTGTAAATAAATAAAAATAACAGCTTTTTTTTAAGCGTATTGATTTGATCTAATTTCTTTACCCAGGTCTTCTTCGAGATTATAAATACCATCTATAAATAAAGTAAATAAGTTTCTTAAAAAAATTAAGTATTTTATTCAATTTGAGTATTTAAAAATGGTAATAGAATTTTAAAAACTGCTTACCACAATTTTTCTTTTTTGTTCGTATAAATGTCTGGTTAAGATTTTGAAAAATATCGCTTTTTTTTGTTTTGTTATTCCAGAAAAAAAAATTAGTATGTTTTTTTATTATTATCAATTTATAAGACATTTATATTTGAACTATTTTAATGATTTTTAAAAATAATTAAAATCATTAGCTTTCAAAATGAATGTAAAAAAGGTATAATTTGGTTTATTTTAGTGTGTGTTCAAGATAATAACGAAATAAATTATTACCTGTTCCCTAGGTACTTTTTAGAAAGTTTTTTTAAAAAAATATTCGTGCTCTTTCGCCTTTGACCACTTGGCATTTTTTTAGTGGTTTAAAGGAATTTACTTACTGATTCTTGAGATTCTGAATGCAAATAATTTTCAAATATTTTCCTTGAAAACCTCATGAAAGTAATTTGTATATCAATTCTACAAGACCAATTCTTACTCTAAAAAAGTCACTTTCACGCTAAATCGTAGAAATCACATCGTATTTCGTGCAATTAAGCCACAAATATTAAAACCAAGTGATTAAAAATATGAAATAGTAAATATAAGATAACATACTAACACATTGCCATTTATAGTCATTGTCCAAGGGATATTATCAAATTTCCTTGAAATGTATCAAATAAAAAAAAATAATTTTCGTTTATGGTTTTTATTTGAAACAGGTTGCTATGACGTCAGTGCCAGATTGAGGTCCTCGAAATTCCTCGTGGTAAGGAACTAGAACATTACGCTTGTCGTTAGCTGTAGCTAACTTCAACTAGTAACTGCTAGCTAACATGCAGGCTACAGCATGATTTAGATTGGTTCTACCTCAATTTTATAGGAGAAGAACCTGAGGGTTGTTAGGGGGACTCTTGTCTACCGGGGGAAAGAATTTATCGCTTGACAAATATTTGGAGTAACCCTGTGCTGCATAGGCACCATACATGATACATTTACAAATGTCCCCGCATGCTCTAGGATTCAAACTCAGGTCGTAAGGCCCTGCAGTTAGCGTCACTGACCACTATACTGGACGGTTGGAGAAATGGAAACAATTTACTCAATAGGTTTTTAAAAAATACAACCTTGATGTAGTTTAATTTTTAAATGGGTGCACACACATCAACTTTCCTTCAATTCTGATTGCAGAAGGAGCAACAACTGCGAGTGAGTGAATATTAACGTCACACTATTCAGGTGTTCGAGGACTTTTGGCGTTGTACCTCGTAATTTTAAGCCCTGATCAAGTGGCGAGAACGACACTTGAGCAGGCACCCGTTTTTCAAATCTTCCATACCACATCAAGGGGAAGACGTCTGAGTTTCGACTTATTTAACGTGCATCGGCACCTCTGCACGGAGGATCTTCAGTGGCACTGGGCTCTAACTCATTACACCCCAGTAACGAGTCTGTTACCTGGACCACTAGGCTACCTCGGCCACACAACGGTTTTTGATAGTTCGTGAATAAAAGCAACTGTAAAATTTTGAATTTTTCCTCATTTGGAAGTACGATTCTTTAAATGTTTAGCACGTAAAACATTTCAAAGAATTGAGCTTTTGTGTAATATATAACTACGTATATGATTAAAAATGTTATACTTCCAAAATCCTATATTTAATTTTCGGTATTCATCTGGTTTTCGGAAATACTTAACTATTTTGTAATTTTCATTGACATTTTTGTGTCTTATAATAATATACATCCTTTAAAATATTCATTGAAACTATTCAGTTAAATTCAGCTGCTACCAAAATAGGCGTATTTATAAAAAAATTCATATGTTATGAATATAAATTTTAAATGATAGTGTGATTCACAAATAGCATAAAATATTTCTATCATCCTATCGACGTAAAATTTGCAGTATTTCCAAATGAGTACATAATAATTTAAATTTCATGAAATTTCTCTTCGTATGTTTGCCCATTCACCAAATTATAAACTTTATGACATGAATATAGAAAAACGTTTTTAAAGAGCATAATTTCTGTTGATTAATAAATTGTAGAGCATATGCAATGAAATGAATTAATAAACTGAATATAAAATTATAAGAATCCTCTTCCTTTCTTCGTGTGTGATTTTCAATGGGTATTTTTCAACTAATATAGAATATTTCGCTAAATTCCTATAAATATATAATTTTAAAATGTAGAATCAGATGTGTATATAGCATAATATAATATATTTTAAATTAGTTTTGATCTTTCTTTGAGATGTAAGCTGTTAGACCTAAAAATCAGTAAACATAACATTTAATTTATTTTATCAAACAGACCGCTGCACTTATTTCTGTCTTTTTAAGAGTCTTTAGAAGTTATGAAAATAATTATATAAAATGAGGTTTAATAAATGATTCCATATTGTATATTTAGCTCTCTTTTTTGTTATTTTTGAAATTTAGATAAGTAATCAAATTCTTTACTTAAGGTTTTGAATCACAGAATATTAAATCTATTAATCTCTAAAACATTTTTAAATGTATTTGGAGTATATATAGCACAACGTATATAGTAGATGTAATGTGATGTAAAATGTAAATAGTGCATATAATATCTAATTATATATTTATTATATTTTGTAAGTATACAGCACATGTAAATTAAAGCCTTAGAATACTTACCACGAAAAATTAAGGAAATGAAATATATGCAAACGCTGAAACTGAGGTGCGGATTAAAAAAAATTAGCTTATAATAAATAGGATTTGCCTGAATAAAACGTATTTAATTAATAAAAAATTATTAGTGAAACAAATGTTTTGAATTAAGTTTGATGATTTCCAGGAAGTCTGCAACAAATTTTTAAAATCGTCACTGTTTTTCAAGCATGTTGCATACTTCCTTAGTATTGGAGAAAAGGAACGAGTTATGAACGTAAAAAAAGATTATAAGAAAAAATATTAAAATACATAGATTCTTTTCTCTCTCTTTCAATTGGAGCTACGAATTGGTAATCACTATTGCAGACTTAGGACATACCACTGGAATTTTTATTACTTTTAGTGTGGCACTATATAGGTGGATACCAATCACCACAACGCAATTTTGTCGCCTCAGTTCCTCCCCAGGGAGGCATCTGACAATGCGAATTTGTACTGGAAAATTAATTTTGCCGAGAGTACCCAATACAGGCACTCTAATAATCTTTAACTTGCCTTATAATCATACAACATGAGGAAAAAAATTCGACCCACATTTATCGAAATACTGTTTATTTAAAAGAAATGATATACCTAATGAATATAAGTGGCTGTAATTCTAGAAGTATAAAATTTTTTCCTAAAGTTTGGAATAATATCTTCAGAATTACGGAACATAAGAGGATTCATTGCATATGTACATTTCAAGATTCTTCGAAATAAGGGGAGTGCGCATTATACGGTGAATATACCTAAAAAAATTAAAAATTTCATCTTGAAAGTATAGGTACGCGTTATATGCCGATGCGCGTTATTCATAGGAATTTGCCTAAGTGCCATTGAAATACTGATATTATTTAATTATTCATAATTTTACTTCAACTTTTTCGAAATTTGGGGATTCAATACATAATTGAATGAAGGATATTATTTATTTTAATTAGCTATTTTAAACTTAATTTTCAAGTTCCATATTCTATAATGTGTGAAATATATTAGTGTAATATGAAAAAAAAACGTAATAAATAAAAGAACGGAACATATAATTTTTTCCTACCCTTTATTTCCTTTGGACAATTATTGTACATTCTTTAATGCAATTTGGATAAGTCGAGCTATTCTTTTATGATTAATTAATTTATACTAACAAAATTTTAAAATTAATGGTACAGTTAGGAGACTTGATCAGAATAGCAATATTTCTTAATTAAATTTCATTCAGGAGATTACATAGCACTTCTAGTCCAGTTCCTTAAGAAAATCATTATTTTCTTTCTTTTTTTTTTGTTCTATGCGGATGTCTTATTTAAAAGCCCAGTCTTTAAAAATATTAAATTATCTCCAATTAAATTTGATGTGTAGATCTCTCTCAATTTTTTTGTTTCTACCAACCTTTGCAATTACTTCTTCACTTTATAATGCTTCAAAGTAAATCCACGCTAAATCAACTTAAGTCTTCTTTCAGCGGGACTTGCACGCTATGGTCGTAGACCATAAAGTGTTTATTATTACATTAAGGGTAGGGTGAAATTTAATTTTTCAACTAACGGAGAAAATAGTTTTTTATAACTGCTGCTGCAAAAGAACACCAAGCTCTGAATATATTTGGAACGAAAAAAAACTGCATATAATAACGAATTTACACATGGTGATAAAATTAGTTCTGGTAATTGAATTTTACTTTTTTCCTACTTTGAACCATGATCTTTCTCTTCATTGCTTAAAGGCAATCTACTACATTTGACAATAAACTTAAGAAATTTTTATCGATAACTTTATGTCTTTTAAATTACTTTCTCTTTTCTGTTTAACCTATTAAATTTTTTAAAAAAAAATATTCTTTAATCCATTTTATAGGCTTTTTATAATTTTTCTAATTTTTAGGCAAACATACGTCGCAAAAAGAAATTAAATTTACTTTAAAAAAGTACTTTTTGATGTTTAAATTAGATGTTTCTATACTGTAAAAAAATCATATCCGGAGGAAATTCTTTTAAAAATTTAATAGAATGAAATTTAATTCCGAGGAAAATAGAAAGGTTTCTAGCATAATCATTTCATTATTAAAGTATAATTCAGCAATTATATGTGTTTTGACAATTACCATATGGTAATAGGTGTTAACTCCAAAGTGTATTTAATTTAAGGTACTTAAAAAAATATATAACAAGTAATTTATGCAGCAACTCATAAAACCAGTTATAAATAATAATAAAAAAAGATAACAACCACACAAATTATTTAAGCTTAATTTTATTTGCTACATTCAATAAAACTTTCAATAAATTGAATATAGGATCACAATTCGTTAACAATCTACTATAGAAACAATTTTAGTCAAAAAGTTTATGACTTTAATATTAGTATTGATATACATTATAATTCAAAAGATTTGTTAAAACATATTTTGATAAAAAATTAGTATTGATTTTTTTTTCTCGATCACTATTTATGTAGATTATATCTGCTTCGATGATAATGAGAAACAAAACAATTGATCACTCTTACTTTAACGATTTAATTTGTAAAATTAAAGGTTTAAAACATTTAAAGATTGCTTGGGACTTCTTAGATCATTAAGTGCAACTATCCATAATATTTCAAATAATTTTAAAACTGTATTAATTATTTCTTGTTCATTCCATATTCTATATCAAAAAATATAATTTGATATAAAAACTATTTCTAAGAATTTGGTATAGCAGAAATACATATTTCGAGCAAAGGCGCTGTATGATAACATATTTGCTTTTGAATATGGTTAACTTGTATTCCATTCAATCTAATTCAAATTGAAAATAATAATTTTTTAATTCAAAACATTGCAAAAAGTATGATTCTTTAATATTTAAATCAATCATATTGAAATTTTTTTTTACATATCTCTTTATTAAAATAAGTATAAGCTCTACCAGCTGTATTATCGTATCAAATTTAGATTAATTTTTCTTTTCTTATACGTAAAACAATACAATTTCGTTAAATATTCAAATACTTATACCACAAAAAAGTTATTTAAATTAAGTTGACTATTTTATGCATATTTAATTAATAATCGTATACTAAATTGTCATAAATCTGATAAAGCAAGGCAATAAATAGAAATATAGTAGGACTATGCTGGTCAAAAATAACATAGATTCAGTAGTATAATCAGTGGCGTAACGTACACCCCCGCTAACCCCACATTGCGGGTGGCCCAGGGACTCTAGATGGCCCAAATCTTGGCTGACGCTAAGTACGTATTTGGGCTTGGAGCCCAAAACCTGAGTTTGCTTGGGGACCCTAATATTCTCCGTTACACCGAGTATAATAGAAAACTTTTTGCCTTGGGAACTAAGATTGGCATGGTTCAAGGTCAGCCAGCCTTCGCCTATATTTGCTCACACAACTGGGCTGTAATGTATATTCATATATATAATCATGCAAATGTTTAAGGGGAACATGTTTTATAATTTAAAAACCAGAAGATATTTTAAATTTATAACAGTAAGGAATCTTTTTAGAACCCTTTTAGCACAGCGTTTCTCAAACCGTGGGGCACGCACCCTAGTGGGGCATTAAAGCACTACGAGGGGGAGCGATCATATTGAAAAGTCGGAAACAAAAAATTATTTAAGAAAATTATTAATTTATGGAAGGTAAACAAAGAAAATACATTCTGACATTATAAAAAATTAAAATACACCTTTACACTGATATAATAAACTTATAAATGAATCAGTACTGCAGAATGTATTATAATTAATTTAACAATACTAATGTAAGAACAAGTTTAATAATTGACAGTGACCCCATAGGGGCTTGTCATTTTAAAAATTTTATCCAAATATTAATATTTATCTTGATAATTTGTAAGGTTTATATATTTAATCACGTAACTGCTGATTAAATATCACGCGATTCGCTCCCCAATGCCACCTTTTTCCACGTAGGTGCGCATATGTAAAGTATTTCGGAGGGGGGGGGGATTGAGAAAAGGAATAAATAAGCAAATCACACATCTGAAATAAGACAATCCTTCGCAAACACTGTCAAGGTCCTGTTATTGCATTCCAGAGCCTTCGGAATAGTTTTATGAATATCAGTGGACAGAGAAGATCGTACCTCGGAAAGTCCGGGTACGATCCGGGGTAATTTTGACTTTGGTTGAGCGAGACGTGGCACAAAGTGGTTAAAGTAGTGTTATAACTTTAGCTTCAATACATAGTATATTTGAATTGTTATTGTATGGAGAGGGGGAGGGGGAGTGTTGAAAGTTATGATTGAATATTGGGTCGCAAATATAGTGAAAGTTCAGAAGCACCGCTTTAGATGCTGAATGCATTTTAATTAAAAATTCATTTACAATTTTAATATAGAAATGATATAATACATAGAAGAGTAATTTCTGTAAGAACTCTCTCATTAAAATATAAGACATTTCTTCTGTGATGTGATACGTAATGATAATTCTTTCTATCAGGGACCAACGGTGGATAACTGAATTGCAAATATTTAAAATTGGATGCACTTTCAAAAACATAATTTTAAAATATTTTGCTAAATTTCAATCAGGCCATTTATTACACTAAGATAGAATTATTTTCAAAATAACAACGCCATCATCAGGAATCTATTAAGGCTTAATTCTTCAGAGATTTTATATTTTAAATTGAAATTTTTGCATCCATTTTAATAATATAAAAGCGATAATATTAACTAGAAATTTTGATTTTATAGTTATAATATAATTTTTATATTATTACTAGGTACTCAGTGTAGTAAAGATTGGTCTTTTGAACGCATTCGTAACAAGGAATTGGTTGGAATTGATCACGAGAAGGTTTTAGTGGAAGCCAATACTAAGGAAGAGTGTCAAGATGCCTGCCTCAATCACAAGCCATTCAAATGCCTTTCTGCTGAATTCAATTATCAACTTAGCGAATGTCGCCTCAGCCCTTACAATAGGTTCTCCTCTACAGAAAAGAGTGTTGCGGTCAGCAACTCTAGATTTGTAGTTGACTATTTTGAAAATAATTGTTTTGAAGGTAGGTTGCTATTAATTAGCTTTTTATTATTATTTTACTAATCATAGTCTCTGAGTAATATTGCATTCATAAAATACTAATGGACTAAAATTGATTATCTTTTAAGAGACTACTTTAAAAAATGTTTTAAAAACTAAACAAAAACTATAACTTCTCAAATTATTTTTTTAAACTGATTATCTTGAAATCTCTAAGCTTTAAAAATTCGTTTCTTCGCTTAAAACAGTTTGTTTTCAAACTTACTGAGCCCATGGACCTCTTTTTTATACTAAAAATTGGACCACTCATCCCCAAATAAAATGTTTAATGGGACAGAAAGAAAATAAAAAAAAAATAAATTTCATGTCCTCAGAGAAGTAAATGAAAATGAAATTGATACTGAGATAAACATCATATAATAAGAATATTTATAACTCAAAAATATAACTTTGGATGATAAATTAATGCACGCAAAATCGTAGCGTGTACTTTAACGTCTTAACAATTTGTGGTGACCTAAGGCCACCCCTTACACTAAGACCTTCCTGTCTATCTGAAAATCCGGCTGGATGTGTAGGCGGACTTAAATGATCAAAAGACATAATTGCAATTCAAACAGATTTATTGATGCTTATCAATAAATAAATTAGAAACAACACAATTCAATTAAAAATAAATAATTGAGAGTGAAGTAATGAAGTGGAGAGTCTATACTAGCGCAATATACAGAATTTCAACTGAATCTAGGAAAGCTTAAACTCGCGCATTTACAACTACACGCACGCGAATAATCTTAATTTCTTAATCTAAGTCACTGTTCTTATATTTTATAGCGGCGGTTCCTTTGTGACATCTTCAGACCCTTTTAATGGCCAGAAGAATTGGTGAAGAGACTCCACGTTTAGGAATAATAATAAATTTTACTATTTTCAATCCGCTTCTCTTCGCGTACATCCACACGTATCAGGCTGTGTAGACTTGTCAACAACTTCGTATCGACTTCTCGATCTTTAATTCACTTGACTTCTCACTTCCTATCACTTCGCTTATTATCTCGCGAAAACAGAACTTATATAATATATCTTATTTACATAAATCACGCCTGGCTCTCGGTGAAGATTGGTTGAAATAAATAAATTGCTTTAAGAAAAATAGAAGAGGTTTGTAAAAGACCGTATAGATCCGTCACAAATTCAAATAATAATATGATATTTATTTCCTATTATTATTTGTTGAATTCAAAAGGAAGAAGGAAAACTTGTTTAATTCACTTCACATTTTTCTACTGTTTTATATTGCCATATTTTGCTCAAATTACAGCATGTAGAGGCGAGATTGTGTCCCTATTTAAACATGCATAGCCGACTGCACTCGCAAAAGACCTGACTTCCACCGTTCAACACTTGCCCTTACTTGTATTTTATGCACTTACCTGTAATATTTTATCCTAAAAGTTGTAAACTTTACCTAAAAAGTTTTGAATTGTAAAAACTATTGAAAATTTATTTTTTCAATAATAATAAAAATGGGTTAAAATGATTTTGCTTCATATCAAACCTTTTGGGAGCTCTCTAAAGTTCTCCACACACCTGCAAATTAATTATAACTTGCTTCGAACCCCTTCAGAAGTCACAAGGACATTGAAAAGTCCGTAAGAACCCCTTTGAGAAACTATAGCGAAGACAAATGTAATGCAATTCCGGGAGAATAATTTTTTATTTCATCAAGAAAAAAGCAAATTGGGAGCAATAAATTAACCCCATAATCGAGGAATATTTGCATAGTTTTCAAGAGAAAAAAAAGAAGAAAAAAACAGTTAAAAAGGGCCTAATTTTATTGAAGAAAGTTGAATAATATTAAGATTAGTTTAAAATAAACTAGCTTAAAATGAACCAGGAAATTTCAATTACATTAAGAATAGTCTGCTGCTGCCATTGGATATGTAAGACAGGAAATAAGATATTTATTTTATGGCAAAAAGAATTGAATATTTGATGCGTTATTTTTTAACATTTCAGACAGAAATTATCTCGAACACGACGAATAAATGAAGAAATCTTTGGCATGTTTATATTAATTCGCTTCCTTGTATGCTGTCCAGGTGGAATTTTATAATTGATTTTAAACTAATTTCCCGTTATGCTAGACTTGAAATTTGGACCATAGCTCAGAAGTGGATGGCAATGCATGGAAATGTGAAAAAAGAAGGAAAAAAATGAAAAGGATTTTATACGTGTTAGTGCGTTATAAAAACATGGTACTTATTTTATTATTTAACTGAAGATTGTAATTCTGCATTTTTACGTGAGTGAGTAGAAAATGGCGAAAAAAAATAGATAGAGGTAAATATACTTTACAAATTTCGAATGTTTTAATAATACATTTTAATTGCCAAATGAAACTGATGACGCGCCTGATTAATTTGGAATAACGTGTCTTAATTTGCGTTTAATCTATCAATCATCCACGTGAAGCGTAATTTTAATTTATGCATACATTCAACTGTAGTGTTGTTAATAATCATATGCTTTCTGAATGTAAGTTTATTGATTTCTAATACATATTTTTAACTGAATCTTTTAACTATATCAAAATTGTAAATAAGAAAGTATTTGACAATAGAGGTGGATGATATATAATTAGCGTTCAATGTAAGTGAAAAATTCAAATTTTAAAGAATTTCACAATGAAAAATCTTTTTCTCTAATCATTCAATGGCCTCCGTCACTGAAAAGTTACTGCCTCGTGCTCCTTTCCTTCTTCACTGCATAAAACACTGATGGCACGTACTTAATATTTAAATATCGAACAAAATCAACAACAAACTATATGAGTGTTTTAATTAAAAAAGAAGGAAAATATAGGATTTAACTAAGATAAAAGAACAAGTACACAGGGTAGTTTTACATAACTAATTTTGGATGTTTTTACTCCATTTTTAAGAAACCTTTGACATAGAATTATATTCTGGCAAAATGCTCAAAAACAAAAAATTAAACTTTATCCTCCAAAAAAAATATCTTTTTTTTCCAAACCATCCCAAACAAAACAATTCCAGTTTCAGTATCTCCAAATAAAAAAAAATAAAAAATCAAAAGAAAAGAGGCAAGAAATTCAAATCTCAATCTGATACCCTCCATGCAAAAGAAGCGCACCTTGTATTAAAAACGATTGCATTCAGATACAAAACACAATGGTTTTTCAAGCATTTCACTTCTCTGAGGACACAGGGGGAGAAAGAGAGGGGAGTGAGAAAATATCCAACCCCTTCCCCAGGAACGCATTTAGCGCAAACAAAAGCGGGCGATTCCCGGGACAAAACGGTAAAGGAAGAATAAATAAACATAAAAAATAAACGTGTTTCTTTGCAAATGGTCCTCACTATCTTTCTCCATAAAGTATCGCTCGGAAGAGGAAAAACCTCAGGCGAAACGAAAGAAGAGAGCACAGTACCACAACAGGGATGGAGCACATTTTTAAATTGCTGAGCAATAAAAATCTATCTCCAATAGACTCGTTGTTAAAAGCAACAGTGGTGCAAATCGTTTCATGTTGAGTTTTGCGTGTGTAACGTTTGGTGCGCAACGGGGAGTGTGAATAAATTCAAAGCAAACATTGCGCGTCGTGATAGAGAAAGTTTGGACAAAGGTGATATGTCGTCCCTAAAGGGTTTAGGTAAAAATGGGTGATGTAGATCCAATCGGGTTTCATAAACATGCGGGGGAATTGATATGGGTTTTCATTCAAAATATATGTAGGTGGTGGTCACAAAGATAACGTGGATCTTAAAGTATGTGACTACCTTCGGAGAATTTTTTGAAATATATAAATTTTCATCTAAACAAACACTTTTTTATTTGAAATGGGGCATAAAACTAGGAATTCAAATTCAATTTTCAAATATATATATATATATATATTTTGGATATATTGGGAATTTTTTTGAGTGAAATTTTAGTGAAAGTTGCAGTTACGGTAAACCTTGTATTGAAAATTATAAGTAATATATTCAAATAATACTTATACAGTACATAAATACATCATTATCTGTATTTCGAGCAATAAGATTGAAAAAAAAAACTTTTAAATGTTTTGAAATATGTTGTTTTATATGCAAGAACTCAATTTTTTACAAAAAATTAATGTTATTTTCATTACAAAAAGTGCAATAAAATACATAAATACATACACAGAAGTTAGATTATAGTCTATAATGCAGATAAAACTAAATAAATCATGTTCTGAAAACTAAATAAATTCAATATCTTAAAAATATTTTGTGTAGGGATCTACTTCCGGTTTTGTAAACTCCATTTCCGGTTTACTAATTATGCTATAGGTTTGCTTCTAAATATGGTAGAAACAAAAATAGAGTGTTTTTGGTTAAATGTATGGGCTATAAAAATAAAAATGTAAAAGAAATCTCTAAAATTTTCACCAAAACGGTGAATTTTGGGTAGTCATATACCTTAAGAGTTGCACATTGTGTAGAAGATAAAATTTTTCTCAAAGTTGGCGGTTGGCTAATTTTTAAAGGTTAGTTTATAAAAGAATCT
Source organism: Trichonephila clavata (assembly GCA_019973975.1). Classification (NCBI taxonomy): domain Eukaryota; kingdom Metazoa; phylum Arthropoda; class Arachnida; order Araneae; family Nephilidae; genus Trichonephila; species Trichonephila clavata. The sequence goes on from BMAO01030035.1 coordinate 74,711, forward strand.
ACGATAAATGGATTAAAAACAAATATCCTTACTGTTTAGGTAAGCCGTGAAAATATGAAATTAACAAATTACTACTTTTCGAATTTTGAATTTAATTACATAATCAACCAGCCGTTACTCTATGATCGTGATAATGTATAACTCTAATCCGTTTTTTAGTTTTTGATGTTAACCTTTTGATTGTATTAAAAATTTTTAAAGCCCTTGCCTCTTGATTTAAAAAGAGAGGATGGGATTTGAATTTCTAAAACTAGCTAATAATTATTTGTGACGCCTCCGCAACCCTTCCCATTGTCAATTTCCGCAACAAAAAACAAAAACAGTTTATGTGGAATCTTTACTCACCAAAGGAAACTTGCTTGCGAAATTTCAAGTGTGTTGGTCGAATAGTTCCAAAACGGGTTTTATTTATCTATATACCCCGTAACTCCTCTGGGGTGTCGATTTTTACAAAACCATTCTTAGTCGTTCTCTACCTCTACTCAACAGAAGATAGCTACTTACCAAACTTTAAGTTAACAGGTCTAATAGATAGAGATATTTCTTAACGAGTTTTATGAGCGAGTGTGTGTGAGTCACTTTTCTCCTATGTATATATATATAATGATGATGACATATTTAGTAAAGGGTTTTTCACAGCGTGGCCGGTATTGGTTTTTACGTATAAGGTTACAATTTATGATGGTTGATGATGCATTTTCATTATTATGGAGAAGGCAGTCTTGGAAAAGTTATTCTTCTTTATTAATCACTTAACATAAAGACACATAGATAGACGTACTCTCAAATGGACATACACACGCAACATAAAGCACAAAACAAGCTGCAGCCGGCTACATGTTGAAACAAATACAGAAGCGAAAGAGACAAGAGGGCGCGTAACCGTCTGCTCCGAGTTTTTAAACTGGCGGTGAAGGTCGTACGACTATTTTGTAACAGGAGTCGTGATTGGATGCAAATGCGCGCGAGCAATTAGAATAAGATTAAATTATGCGCCGAGCAATTAGATTAAGATTATAACGGTCTTGTGTTAAGAACTTGGAAATAATTTAACGGGTTAAAGTTAAAGAGAGTTAGATGATGTCATTACACACACATATATATATACACAGGGTGTCCAGCCTTAATGTGACCCAATAGCTAATTCTCGAACCGTTCGGTTTAGATATGCACTTCCAATTTTAAAAATATTTTAAAACAGGTAAAGGATGTTTTTACGTGCTTTTCGAACCAAAAAACTCATTTACAAAAAAAATTAAAAATTAAATTTTTTATACTGTTTTCAGGTCTTATCACTTATATTTAGAAAAAGGTGCAGCACACAAAAACAAAGTAAATACAAAAAGTTTCATTTTATTACGATAAAAACTGGCCGACTTATGGAACTTTGAATATCATACATTTTTCCATTTTCTTGGCAATTTTCAAGAAGCTAGTAAGGGGCGTCTCCAAAGTGAAATTAGTTGAAACTCTGCCAGGAAACTTTCGCTCTTGTACGTCACTCTTATGTAAATCTTTTTTAAATTTAAAAGCATACGTGAAGAATACAATAATTGAGAGAGAGTATTTAGGAAATAAAATTTATTCTGTGTACGTGTAACATAGAAAAAATAAAATATTTTTGACGAAGAAAACATTTCAAAAGCAGTTCCAAAAAAATAGACTTATATGCTGCGGCTTCAGTCTCATTTGCTGCATTTTTGCTGATCATGACGAATGTTAAAAATCTGTTGTGCAGTCGCTTGCAATTGCATACAGTCGTATTCTAATATTACGAATTGTAATACGGGAGAACGAGATGTATACAAATGAAGAATAAATACTGCGAAATGGTACTGTTTTATGGGCAGTGTAATTAAAATAAGAGAGAGGTGGCAAGACTTTATGCCATTAAATTTCCCACTCGAAGACATACATCTTATTGTACAACTGCCTGTGCTGTTCAATGCTGGTATAAAACTGGGAGTTGTCATAGACGTATTCCCTAGTCTCGTGCCACATCTCGTGTCTTCACCATTATTTAAGTTAATTAGGTCATTCTGATATAATAAAGCCTCTGATTTATGATTGGCGCATCATTCCACATTATGCTATAATTTGAACGGCAAATCATGTATTATTTTGCTGATATTTGTTAAAACAAGCTGTTTTAATCTTTTCGGTACAAGTTGTATTTCTTTAATTTAACTTTTATTTTTTGCCATACAGCAATGCAAATTGTCAATCTATGATATATACTACGATGTTTTAATATTACTATGATGTTTTTCTTCTTGCTCTTTCTGTAGATAGTGAACTACTGTTCTCTAAACTCAATTCATATACAACCCCCTTTTCTGAGCAACTCGGATGCTTCAAATTTATGTAAGCATAACTCGGTCAGTTTTTATCGTAATAAAATTAAACTTTTTGTGTTTACTTTTTTTTGTGTACTGCATCTTTTCCTAAATATAACTGATAGGACCTGGGGACCGTATAAAAAATTAATTTTTGTAATTTTTTTGTAAATGGGTTTTTTGGTTCGAAAAGCACGTAAAAACATTCTTTACCTTTTTTAAAACATTTTTCAAATCGGAAGTTTATATCTAAGCCGAACGGTTCGGGAATTAGCTACTGGGTAACAATAAGGCTGGACACCCTGTATATATATATATATATATATATGTATATATTATAGTTATCTTATTTCATCTCATTGTAGATATCTTTTTTTCACTAATTAAATACTTTACTCAAATACATATTCGCTGGGTTTTGTGTTTTCTTTTATAACAATGTTTAATTTTAAATGAAGAATTGGAACAGAATTGCTTCAAATCTTGGTTAGATTCAGTAGATTGTTTCAGCATCAAATATATGAGAGAGTCTCGGTTGGCCCCAGGTCCCTACCTCAAAGTTTTATTCCATACAGTTTGTTCTAGACTAAGATTTTTCCAATTTGTCACATTAATAGTGTCTAAGTCTTTTCCAAACATTCATTTCTCATATTATATTTAAACGCAGCATTTAATTTCCAATGTGTAATTATTAACTCCATTAACTCAAAGCAAAATATTTTGCACAATGTGCTCATTATTCACGACCGTGAGGGTAATAATGCGCTAGCTTACAAGTAAATCACAAGCCTTAAATTTACCATGCCCAGATTTATCCAAAGTCTGCGAGAAGAATAACGGAAAAGAAGCAATTGTTTAAACAATAGCCACAATACGCACAAAGAACAGATAATATGTCCTAATATAATATTAAAATTGAAAGAATTCTGCAAATCTATGCAATTTTAATCTATGAAAAAAAGTAATAAATTTTATCTTACTTTGTTCAATAAATATCTCAATAAATTGAAAATAAATTGTATAGCACATACAAAAAAAAAAAAAAAAAAAAACTGCATGTTCTTATATATGTAAAAAATACCTCTCTACTTTTAATTAAATATATGAAAATGGATATTTTTAGGCAAATATACGATAAATAAAAACCATAAAATATTTTAGACCTGTTGAATTTATAACAAAACACTTTTAGATTAAAATATTGTATTACGTTCTTCAACAAATAAAACAATTCAATGCTCACATTAAATTTGCTATATCTACTTCAGTTCCGAAAACTGCTACACATATGTTTCTACGATTTGCTTTTGCAGTCGCTTTCATCTTCTTCCATTCGAACAGCAGAAATATTTTAATGAGCTTTCAATTGAAAATCAAATTAAATCAAATCTATTTTTTCCCGTTTGTTGCATTCATATTATATTTGAGATAGTTTAATATTGATTTTAACTTTGTATTTCTTTTTTTAATGACTATTCCTTTTAATTCTGCTCATTTTAATTTTTCATTCGTTATTAAATATGTATCTAAATGTTTAAATAAGGCCTGACCTTGCATGATTTTTCCCTCTAAAATTAGAAGCATTATACAATATAATTTATGTGGAACTTTGTTTGAATGTTGTGTTTTCTTGGGTTTATTTTTCTTTTCTCTCTTGAAAGAAAAAAGAGAATTTTCTTTAATCAACATTTATTTATGAAAAATTGTAATAAATTTGAAGAAGTTGTGCTTTTTATACGTGTTAAATAGAATCTTTCCATTTAAATGTGAGGTAAGATTTAATTTAATTAATAAATAATTGAATTACATAACTAATTAAAACAGTATTTAAATAAATTATCAAATTTACTAAAATTTTAAATGATTTTTATTAGCAGCATATAAACGCGTTTTGTATATTTTTTTGTAATACTGTTTTTTTTCAGAATTCATTTATATTTTATTAATATAACGGCAAAGATATTATTGCTAGAAAAGCTTCTGTATAGAATGATCTTTTAATACTTTTACTTTATTTGGGTCATATTTTTTCTGTTAAATGTTAAGGCAATGAATAATTTTATTTGAAAAATTAAACTATGAATAAAATATTGCCTTATAATTTATTCAAACGGAAAATTTTCTGGGATCATTCTTTTCTTATTTTTGTTTATTTTATTCATTTATTTATTTTACGATTTTTCATTTTCAATTTTAACGTGTTGCTTTTGCAATTCATTTTTGAAATGAAGAAGAATTTAGAAAGAAATAAGAACAATTTTAATTCTTACAAAAACCAGAGAACTTTATCGAAGTTATTACGTGAAACTGCTTAAAAAAACAGGGATTATATTCACATAAGGGACTGTAAATTTTTTTATAAATCAGTGATTGATAAAACTCAAAGTTAAATCATTTCTTCTATTGTACAAAACATACACAAAAAATTTCAGTTAATTATTTTCAAAACTATTTGAGAGATCTTTGTCCCTGTTTGAGCATTTCAAAAAAAAAAAAAACACATATGGAGGGGCCTCTGCTTTAACTAAAAACCTTGTAGTTTTTGTTCTAGAGAATGGAAAATAATAAATTTGGTATTTTTATAAGGATAATAAGATGGCCTATAAAATAAAATGATAAAATTTGTCAATTTTTGGCGAAATTCGCAATTTTAGTATAGTCGGATACATTAATCGGTGTAAAGTTATAAAATCCATGATTTTCTTATATAATGCCTCTCAAAATTAATTATGTTGTTTCTGGAAAAAGTAATAATAAGTATGAATACAGTACATTATTTGTAGTTCTCATTTTGTTCCTTTAATCTCTCTCTGTTGTTCTCTCATTTTCCCTTTTAATACAAGTTACTCTTTTCGCTAACTGGTTACTGTAATGAGAAATACGTACTCAGCATATTTTTCTTCTTTAGCTCATAGAAAGCAAATGTGTTTTACTATTCAACAGAAGTAAAAACAAACATAATAAGTCTTTCATGACTGGAAGTCTAAATGTATGAAGAATGTAAGAGAGTTCTTTATTTTTTTCTCTGTCATTCACACACTGCATTACTCTATTTGCTTTTTACTTCCCGGAATAAAGAAAAGAATGAGTGAAGTTAAGAACCTGAAGCAACTATGTTAATGGTTCCAGGAAAATATGAAGTATAATGATTCAATAAAAAGATGCTCCAGAGATCGGTATCAGATGCGTTAAATTTTAAATGCGTATTATTAAAATTTTAAGATGTCAGTGGTCTTTGTCAAAAATATTTGAATTGTACATTCAATGAATGGTCACTAATAAAATTTTTAACTCTTGCTAACAATAAACTAAAATAGTTTTCAACACTAACAAAAATTCAATATAGAATATTCCTATATATGTAAGAATTTCCTATTATGTGTAGAATATTTTTAAATTTTATTTTTATCAGAGAAAAGTACAAGTGGAAAGCAAATTTATTGGGTGTTAGCATCTAAAAATAATTTCATTTGATTAACAGATATTATGAAAAATTAAGTTATTCACCCCTAACCTGATTTAATACTGAAATTAAAGATATTTACAATCACACACACAGTAAAATGTACATTATCAAATAAAATATATTTCTTCACTACGATTCTATTTTTATTAGTTTTCCTTTTATACCATTTTTTTCGATTAATTTTTTCGATATATATATATATATATACACTCAAGAGCCAAAACATTATGACCACCCCTACATTTTGCAAAGAACTCGCCTGGATGACGTGGAGGCAAGTGATCAAGTGGGAGTGGTATTAACTGCTGCTGGAGAGTCTGAAGAGTCATTATTTCACTTACTTCTGTGTGTGATGGGAAATGTTGCGGATCTAAGCGACTTTCATAGAGGGCAGATTGTAATGGCTCGAAGGCTCGGAACAAGTATTTCCGAAACTGCACTCGTGGGTTGCTCCTGATCTGCAGTTGTTAGTACTTATGCAAAATAAGGATGAATGACGGTGGAATCAGTAGTAGACGACGTGGTGTTGGACGTCCGCACGCTATCAAAGAAAAAGATCGTCGGAGACTGTCTCGCTTGGTGAACCAAAACCGGAGCCAGACAGTAGCTCAGCTGACAGCCCAATACAATGCAGGGCCAAGTAGAATAGTATCAGAGCACACTATTCAGTTTACACTGTTGGATATGGGACCACGCAGCAAACGTCCCACTCGTGTGCCTTTGTTGACCAAGCGTCATCGCCAACTGCGCCTGCACTGGGCCCGGGAACATCGCGACTGGTCCATGGATCAGTGGAGAGAGTTGCCTGGTCAGATGAATCACGGTTTGTCATTCATTACGCCGATGGCCGTGTCAGGATACGCCGTCTTCCAGGCGAATAGTTGCTCCCTCACTGTACAGTAGGTCATACTCAGGCCGGTGGTGGCGGTATTATACTTTGGGGGACGTTCTCTTGGGCGTCTCTGAGACCCGTGGTTGTGGTACAGCAGACCATGGATGCTGCAGGGTATCTGAACATCATTGCGGACCAGTTTCACCCCTACATGTCCTCTGTTTTTCCAGCTGGAAATGGAATGTTCCAACAGGACAACGCCCCGTGACACAAGGCTAAAATTGTGTTGGAGTGGTTCCAGGAACATGATGCTGAATTCCAGTTAATGTCCTGGCCACCTACCTCACCGGATCTCAACCCGATAAAACACATTTGGGATATCATGGGACGGCAGCTCAGAGTTCAAAGACCACCAATTCACAATATCTCGAATTTGCGTGACCGTTGCTTAAACAGCTGGTACAATCTGTCTCCAGCCACCTACCAAGGACTTGTGGCATCCATGCTAAGGCGGTTTGCAGCTGTGTTGCGCGCCAAAGGTGGGCCAACTCGTTATTGACAGGTGGTCATAATGTTTTGGCTCGTGAGTGTATATATATATATATATATAAAATAATATAAAAAAAAAAAAAAAAAAAATATATAATATATATATATATATATAAATGTAATAAATTAATATATTTAGTCAAAAGTTTCGAAACTTATTCATTTCTAATGAGTATTTCATACATCCTAATACCCTATTTCAAAACACGCCTCACTTAATCTCTCACACTAAAAGGTTAAAAACTTTAGATCTTAAATGTTTGACAGATTTTTGGTGATTCCAAGTCATAGAATATCATAAACGCTTACAGGTGCCTTATTAAGCGTTTGAAACTATTCTCTAAAATACGTTTTTTAAATTTAAACAAGTTTAGCAACGTCTGCTCATGGTGTTAAAGTACATAAACGATGATGTTATCAATATCAGGAAGCTTAAATTTTTAATGCCCCGCCTACAAATCACAAAATAGTATCCTTTCATTGATACAATAGACATATATATGTATAGGTGAGGGATATGTTTTTCATCAACAAATTAAAGGTAGTGGATACTTACACTATTTTGAAAATTTTTATACATGGCAATTCTTCGTTTAATTTTTTCAAGATATGCGCAATATTCATTTTTCAGAAGTAATAAGTATTTCAAATGAACTGTAAATTACTATCCACATACTGTCTTAATTTTATGCATACAATAATATGGATCAAGCTAATTTCCAAGATATTCACAAATACAGTAAAAAGATTATTTAATAAATTATATATTTATGGCAAGAGCAAAGATTTTAAAGTCAATATTATTCAAATACCTCATTGAAACAGTACTACGTATTTATCAATTTTTCAGAAACATTTTAGAAATTAAATATAGAACGTAACAGATATTCCTAGTTTTAAATAGAATATAATAAAAGTTATATATGCATGCATATATATACGAGAAAGAGACTGAAACAAATTGAAAATTAAAGATTAAAATGCATAATTAAATTTTTGAAACGATAAAGATATGGATGCTGCAATACTATAAACACTGCAGATTGTGTACTCCTTTATTATAAGTTAACTTTATCCAGATTTTTCACAAATCAATCTCTCCATACAGGTTTTTACTTAAAATTAGAAACAAAATCTTATGAAATAGAATGAATAGAAATTCTATATCCATATATTATTAATAAAAATTTTATATAACTAAAGGACCTTCAATAATGCTTAAACTATGCTTGAGTGAAAGTACAATAAACCAGTAATTGCCAATTTAAGTGAATAAAAAGTCAAAACTTGGAAAATAAAGGCAAAGTAGTTCAGATATTAACACAAGCATAAATAATGAAGATTAGTTTTATTAAAATTTCCGAATTAAAAATGAAAATTATAAGAATAATATATTGATTATTCTTTTTTTCAATTGTCTATACTATAATCACAATATTCTAGCAAAAATTATACGAACACACATACACACATATATACTATATATACCTGTTCCATTTGACAGGCAAAAGAGATTTAAATATTAAAAAATAAAATAGTAAACATATGTTTGGAAACGATAAAAAAAATGGATGCTGCAGTACTTTACAGAGAGTGAACTGCTTTCTTTAAAATCTATTTGTCTCCCTCTATCTATCTATCTATAACCCCCATCCATCTCCCTATCTCTATTTCTCTCTATCTATCTATCTCTCTATATGCGTGTACCACATTAGTGTTATTGACAGTCGAACACAAAAGGACCACGAAGCTCTAATCTTTTTACGAGTTCTTCCATTTCGTCATTCGAAATAAATCGCTATTTATGTTATTAGGAAATTTGTAATCAATAAATGAATGTTGTAGAAATCTTAATGAAAGCGATATATTATCTGAGAGATAAATATTTCGATTGTATTTTTCTGCTCAACAAAGAGAAAAATGAGTATTAATACCCTAGGTCAAATGCTGAAAAATGAGAATCCATTTGATGTTGAAATAAAGTAGCTCTCTAAGAATTCCTCTCAGATATATTTATTAATAACAGTAAAGATTTCTACGTTTGAAAAAAATGATGAATGACACGAATGATTTATTTAAGGAATACAATCCATCAAATCCTTACTGAGGGAAAGAAAATTTATACAGATACAATGTTGAAAAAGAATATATTCTGTTTGAGATTTATAAAATAGTACATATTTAATATTTTTTTTTGCTTTGTATGAAAAGCTCGAAAAACATTGCAATGCTTTCAAATAGTTTTCTTCAAGAATTATTTTAATTTGACTCTATAAATTAATATAATTATTAATTCAAAACTACATAAGCATACTAATCAGCTGTTGAGTAATATTACAAGGATGACATAATTAAAAAATAATTAGCGATGCTTATTTTCCTTTGAGTACAAGGATAATTGCAAACTACATATCCTGTTATAAATAACATTATTTACATCTTAATTATGTTCTACAATTAATAACGTAAATAATTTAGAGTGAAAGTAATTATTCTGATAAGATGATTTGATGTTTTTAAGTTCGTGTTTGTATACTGATGGACATTAATAAACTTCTTCCTTCTTTAAACATAATTTAAAAAAAAAAACTCCTTTACATGTGCAGAATATATAAGTGATTTTTTTTGTTGAATTTTTATGAATAAAATTATCATTTGAGATACAAATCTTAGGAATTGATTGCTTGTTTCAGAAAAGAATGAAAACGATAATTAATCAGAATTTACATTTAACAGATAATATTTTATACATATTTTGTGTTAGAAACTTCAAAACTATTCTATAAATATATATATATATATATATTTAAAAATTAATATTATTTATGTTTTTTATTTCTCCCACTATTACCGAAATGTATTAAAGGAAATTTATTCTATATGTTTATGAATTCCTGCTTATGGTTGGGAATTTGCGAAGTAATTTCAGAAGTTCAATTTCCCTACATTCATTTAGCTTCTTCTCTGATTCAGAATATTTTAATACTTTGAATTTAGAAAGAATAGGAAAATAAATTTTTTTATGAATATATATTTTTTATTCATCTCCTTATTATTATTTGCTAAAATAAGGATAAAAGCGAGTTTTATGAATGCAAACGTTTGTGTTTACTACAAACTATGCCGTATTGATTAAAATTTTTTTAAACTAAAACTGTTTTGGTAACCAAATTTTATCTCTGTCTTGATAGCACTAAAAACTTGTTGAGAATTGGACCTTTTCACTTCAATCTTTTATCTACCGTATTATGATTTACTGCAATTTTTTTTCATGCAATATTTTTTAATCACTTTATTGAAAATTAAGAGATGTACATAAATAAAATACTCAACTTTGGGAAATTTAATTCGTTAGATCTAATCAATTAAATCCGTACTTTAAAGTACCGTCAGTCCACAAAGGTCTAAAATATTCTCATAATACGAAAAAACCGAATGAGTTTTTAACGCAGTTTTAGCTCTTAAAAATGTTAAATAACCAGAGAACACTAATAATTTATAGCACAAAAGATTTATTTTTAGAGATTATTGATTTTTAAAGTTTGTTTACTTTTTTTAAACATAAAAACAGATTTTACGCATAAACTTAATTTGATGATGTTTAAGGAAACAGATTTTTTTTAAAATTAATACACAAAAATTCATAATGCGTTGTGCATTTTGAGTAGGGTTTAGATTGAATGTTTTTCAAAGCACAGAATCCCGGGGTAAGAAATGCTCTATTTTCTTAACATGAACTACTGCATCTTGAATCGTGTTCAATCTCTTGATCATCACATCTTAAGAATCTGACGAAAATTCCAGCAGATTATTTGCTGGGACTTCGTCATCTGAAAATAATCTGTTAGTACATCACTGGTTTCAGTTGGTAGGCACTGTAACAATTCCAAAGCCTCTTGAAGACTGAGCTTCTCTTTTCCAGACTTTCTAAAAAGAGGAAATAATAATAATTATAATTGCACTTTGATAATCTCTAATTATTGTTAAATCTCAGTTACACGTAAAGAAATTAAAACATTGTTAGTTTTCGAAATAAGAATAGATATTTCATTGAATTGTGTTGTAAAAAAATGAGATTCAAAACTTTTTGAAAACGTTAAAATAAAACAATAAAAAAGCAAAATAAATAAGGCAAGCTAAAAATAAATGCCGAAAAAACGCATAAGTTTATTGCAGTATAGTGATGACTCTATAACACAACCAAAAATAGCAACAAGTCATACACGAAAGGAAAAACTACTGAGCTCTTGCTCTGATGTCCAGTGTGCTGTCAATACTTCTAAGTATCACAAAGTTATTCAACTGTAAAATTAATTATAAATAAATTATTTGCACTCTTCACTTAAAATAAATTGTCAAATCGTTGTCTAATGCCTTCATTAACATGCAAAAAATAATAATAAGACACCTTTTGATATTAATTACTAACTACTACAAATGCAATCTTGGCAATCCGATCAAAATGTCAGCTAAAAACGCAACTTCTGCTATCAAAATACATATTCTCCTTCCCCGCTAAAATACTCATCATAGAACCCGTGCTGCCATATATCTTAGAAGAGTAGATTTAAAAGAATATTCCTGCTAAATATATAGTCAGAGTATTCATAAAAATGGTTATTTTTTGCATTTTTAAAGTGAGTGGTACTTATAAGTACCGTCGCTAGATAGAGGATTAAACCTGTCGCGACACACTAAATGCGTAGATGTTTAGAGATTTGAGCACCAGCTCAGGTTTGCGTCTCGTCATTTGACTCAATAACTCAATAGTTCGAGGTCCATCTTATATAGCTCCCATGTTGCTTCTAAGTGTGACATTAATTAATAACCAATATTCCTTCTAAATATTAAAAAATAATTTTGGCACTTTTTAAAATTTAAAAAAAAATTCGAAATATATTTTAAAAGTCTTTGTTACCTCTGTATATCTTTCCCCTATTCCTTTATTCTTAAAGATGTAAAAAAATCATCCTAAGCCTAAAATCAGCAGTTAATTCATTTCATTTATTTTTAGATTTTAGTATTTTCCAGGAATAATTAAAGGAATGGATTACAACCTTTTTATAATATGTTAAGAATATATACATTGCCTGATACCTGTTAAATAATTATAAAGTCCTAAATTTAAATAAAAGTTCCTGGAATAAGGTAATGTTAAAAGCAAGCCAATTACGGAAATATATTTATATACTAAATGAGATGTATTTAATAATAAGAATAGTTTACATTTGGGGAGTTAACAATGAAAACCTTTTTAATGACAATGATGTGGATTTTACTTGTAAATTAATTTAAAAAATAAATTTAGGTACTTTGAATAAATTTGAAATACTATTGGTACAACGAAATGTTTTAAATTCCTCGTAAGAAAGGTTGAAACTCATTATGTGGAAGGTATTCTTTAATGTTTCACAATTACAGTGCAGATTACCCCTATTTATATAGAGAAAAAAATTCAAAATGTGCATCAAACACAGAAAACAATGAACATAATATGTTTTTGAAAAAATCTCTATTTCACGAACTTCTTATTTGCAGCCACTGAAAAGTGGTAGCATATTTTATTGTATGGATACAGATTTAAGCAGCAGTAATACTCGTACGTGTGTGAGTTAATATTAGAACGGACTTCGAAGGGGGGAATTTCACAGTAGTATTGCTCAAACTGTGGGGCTCGACCCCTAGGAGGGCATGATAACCCTACGAAGGGAGGTCAAACCTCTTAAAATGTCGAAAAATAAAGATTACTTAAAAAATTATTGATTAACTGAAAGAAAACAAATAAAATGCATTCTCTGACATAATAAAAAATAAAATACACATTTACACTGATATAATACACTTAAAAATATAACAGTACCACTCAATGTGTTTTATAATTAATTTAACAATACTAAAAGTTAAGAACAAGTTTAATATTTACCAGTTACCCCAGGGGCTTGTCATATATAAAATTACATGCAAAAATTAACACTTAACTTGATAATTTGTATGGTTTATAATTAATCCCATAAACGCCGATTAAAAATTACGCGATTCGCTCCCAAATGCGTAGGTGAGCTTATGTGGTGTATTGGATGGGGGAGAATAACTAAGGAAATCGTCTGAAATAAGTCAATCCTTCGCAAACACACTATCTAGGTCATTTTACTGCATTCCCAAGCTTTCAGAATAGTTTCATGGATAGCAGTTCACATAAAAGATCGTACTTTGGAAAGACGTATATATGCGTTCGGGCAATTAACGCACTGGCTGAGCGAGACGTTTGTGTATTCCAGCGGCACTTTTGAAATTAAAGTCGTTTTGAAGGTTTAGCATCAAAACATGGTATAATTAAATTCAATACATTGTTATTGCATGAAGAGGGCGTGGGGGCACGATGAAAATTATGATTGAATATTGGGTCGCAAATATTGAAATATGAGAAGTATTGATTTAACTAATTGAATTTTTTCAAGAAATACTTTTCTTAAGAATGAATATTGCATGTTATCTAATTAACTAGAATTTCTTAGAACATATTTAATTAGAATATTTTTAAATAATTGCATTAACTATGATTCTACAAAAACTAATAGATTGTGATGAAGCATTCTGAGTAACAGGACTTTTCTTAATATTAATGAAGGAAAAGTTAATGTATGGCTATTTTTTTAAATTATTTTTTTTCATGGAAAACGCAGCATAAAAAAACTTTTGATCCTTATTTTTTTAATTCCTTTAGGGTTCTTCACTTAAATGCAGAGTTAATTTTCATTTGAAATTGTATAAATGTTTAAAATATAATTTTTCTTCATGATAGTTTTCAATGAAAAGGAATTTTATTTTTTGTGAGCCTAAATTTTTTATATGATACAAAGGTATTATCGAATAGATACTTTTCTCTGAATCAAACTTTATTTTTAATTCTTTTATATAAAAAAATAAATTAGATGATAAATATCCATGTTATACTCGTATTTAATCAGATTAATTTCCATCTCAGTAGCAGTACATTAAGGCGTTGCGTTTTGCAAAAGTATCGTAAGAAACTACAACTCTATTTGTGTGTGACGACTTTTATTATTATAAATTATGTTTCATAAACTATTTTTGTGATATTTTAAATTTTTTAAATGCTTGTGTTTTAGTTTTGCGACTTTTTCACTCCCCATCCCGGAACATCTCCAAAATGAAATATCATAAACTAGAGTTATTGTCATTTTTGTGAGTTATACTTAAAATTTAAAGTAATTTAAGTATACATTTACATTGAGTAAAATGTAATTTCAGGCACAAAAAAGGGGTTGAAGTAATTATTTATTATTGTTAAATTTGTTTTTGAGGGAAAAAGTAGATATTTAATTTTATGATGTATATTTCTAACAGCAGCACTTGATGCATACATCATCGCATTGCTATTGCATATATAAATTTATTTATTTACTTTATAAGAAAAATTGTTTTATTTATTCAATATCCCTTTAATTTTTAATAATTTATTTACCACTCGTAATTACAAAGTACGTTCTAACAGTAAAATTGCTTCAAAACTTTAATCAATGTGAAAACAACTTCTTAATAATTCTTGGGTTTTTTTTTTCCTTTTCGCCGGCTCTGGCGATAAATTCGCCAAAAATGGTACAATTGACGCCAAATGGATTATTTCCACTGGTTAACTTTTACCACCACATTTTCAAAAAAAGTCGCTGTCTTTTCTTATCAATACCAGTGGCGTGACGTACACCCCTGCAACCCCCACATTGGATGGGAGGCCCTGGGGATCCAAAGCTTGACTGACGCTTACGTGTTTGGGCTTCGGGACCAAAACCTGAGTTTGCAGGGGTGCCCTAATATTCTCCATTACGCCACTAAACAGTACCGTCTTTTTTCATAATATATAAAAAATAAATGACAAACCAGTGAGAACTAACGTTTAGTAACCTTTTTTATGTGTATATTGTGCGTTGTCGCCAATAAAGCTTGTTTGGTGGGATCTGCACTGGCGAAACGGAAAAGTTCTGAATACTTATATGATTTTCAAAATTTCATCTGATCTGATAATCACATTTTAAAATACAAATACGCTTCAAAATCTCAAAATGCGTAGTAAGAAAGTATAAACGATTATGAAGCAAGTGCAAAAGCAGCCTAAAATTCTGATTAATAAAATAAAGTTGACTTTTCGTTGACAAGGGAAGAATAGATGAAAAGTTAATTTGACATTTCAAGGTTAATAAATGTTATTTTCGTGTTTTGTACTCTTCAAGAAATAATTTTTAGAGATTATTGCAACATAGAGATAAGAGATCTGTTTGTAATTCATAGGAAGTATGAATCATTTGATTTTGTTGTTATCTTTTGCTGTTCCCTTTCCTACGAAAAATGAATATTTCGAATGACAAATCATAGCCTTAATCATAGCTTTAATTATGACCTTAAAATGACATTTTAAACTTTATTTTGATATCGAAAATCAGTTTTAATTTCTGAATTTTATTGTTTGCAAGGGTTTAATTTTGACATTTTTACTTTTTCGTCAGACTTAGACTTCTGTTCAAGAAAAAAAATGCCACATTACAATTTATATAAATTTTCATTAAGTATCATTACATATTTTCTTCCTCTGTAATTTACATCATTAATTAACTTATTAATAATAGAAGAAAAATTCAGTTTCTTTCATTAAAAACACAACATTGTGCCTGTAAATATAAATAGTTAAAAATAAAGTACTTTTATAAAATTAAAAATATTATAAAACAATTTTAATGATGCAATATAATGAGAAAAATAACTTAAATAACCAAAAGCTTAAATTTAAAATATCTGTGCTAAAAAACTTACGTTCAACTTAAAATAAATCTGACTGATTTAAGTTATTACAGAGAATAATATAGAATACAGTAAAATAAATCAGAAAAAAATAAATATATTTGAAAATTTGGCAATTGCAAAAGTCCCAGTTTTTTTTAAAAAAATGTATTTTTAAGATCGATAAGTCTATTGGAATGAATAAATGGCAAAATCAATGGCATTATTGAAAATATTTTTTCAAGAGAAAAAGTGAAAATTTGTAGAAAATTTTAAATTAGTTTTCAATACATAAAATTTATCTCTTGCATCTTATAAATTTAAAAGGTAATGGAAAACCAGTTGATAAATTGGATGTTATAACCAATGGAAAGGAGAAAATTAAAATCATCCAGTTTGGTGAAATGAATACCGATATTTTGAGATTAAAATATGAAAGTAATGGAAATTTTAAAAGGCATTCTGGATTAAAGGAAGTTAAATTATTTCAAAAAAAATATGTATTTAAATTTATCTAAACTCTATCTAAACAAAAGTGAGACCATCTACAAGGTTACAGAATTCATTTATAAATGTCCAATAACTGGCACAAATATAAAATGCGCTGTTGTGTCCTATAGCAAAATGGCTTAAAATTAAAAAATAAATTCAATTAATTTAATTTCTAAAAGGAACCGTAAAAAATTCAATACCAAATAATAAACATGATTTGTATACATATTTAAAAAAGTTAGAAATAAATAACTTTGATTAAATTTAATCCGCTCTTACTAGATGTTTTCTATAAATGCACGAAGAATATAGCGAAGTTTATTTTTAATACCCACACAACACAAAACAATATCGGAGCTTTATTCATATCTTAACTGTTTGACTGCATAATTAAATTTTCATTGAACCCCACTGCAAATTATTCACGTATTTCATTATTATGTTAGAAACTTCTAATGAAAAAAAATTATTTTATGTAGTTTCATAAATTTAGAATAGAATACAAATACAAATGTAAAAGATAACAACAAAAGAAGCTCACCACCATACCATTTTTGAAAGGAATTTATTAATTATTTCTTCATTGAATTAATTTGAAGAAATATTTTTATTCAAACGCGAGCTTAAACTTTCCAATGATCTTTTGTTATTTTCTCATTTAATAAGTTCCAATTAATTATGTATAGCAAAGATAAACTCGATTCAATATTCGAATTCTTTTTTTAACTAAAAAAAATCGTTTGCGTTGTAGACTAAAAACAATCTAGTTTGCAGCGGAAATATTAATTGATAAGAATTAACGCAAATTGGAAAATATACAAAAGGGTAAGAGAATGAAATGATTCGTTCAAACAGATAAAAAAATATCGTTAATTGCTTTGACTTTTGGGATTTGTTTTAAAACTTCCGTAAAATTTTTCATATTTAGAATTAAATTTGAACTGGAAACGTAATTTAATACTTAGTATCAGTCTTTAATTGTTAAGTCTAAAGATAATTTTTCTTTCATTTTTCAACAGTTTCAAAAATGTACATTCTCTGTTTATGTTGGGCAGACTGGTTTTACTACAAATAATGGCTTGTAAATTAACATGATTTAACAGTTAAAAGGCGATGTGTTAATTTTAAAACACTTAATTTTACGAGTGTTTTCTGAAGTGAATGTCTACTTTTCAGTTTTATTAAAAGTACTTCATCCTTCATTATTCCATATAATTAGCGGTTTTAATTAATTTTGAGTAATTCACTTGAAAGAGATGATAGTATAAATTATACGTTTTTCTCAAATGTGTTTCACTGTACGAGAAATAGAGCATTTCTAAAAAAAAAAAGAAATTACTTCTAGATTAATTAAAAATGTATCATATTTAAAATGTTTTTAAAGAAATTTAAATTTAATATATCTTAGATGAATACTTAAAGTTACATTTTTATGTTTCATTTATGTGTAAATAACTTATTTATTTTTTGAATATAGAACGCCACACACATTTTAATACCAAATATTATTGCATAAAAGTTACAAATATATTATGCAAAGATGAAACATCAAAGTGTAAGGAGAAATTTGAGTTGTTTGCTTACTTTAAATTCAGAATTATATGTAACTACGACATAAATACAAAATTAAGCTAATATCTCACCTTTTTTCCTAACATTTACACGAATGTCTGCCTTTTTCATACAGACCTTGTTTTCGTTATTAAATATTTATTTTTATGTATTCATTTTCAGGAAATATTTGATTTCATGGTTATACTTACAATCATAAGATTTTTTTTTTCTTTCGCAAATAAAAGACGACAAAATATTATTGCATTATCATCAAACAAATTTGGATTTAATAACTAAACACAACAATATAAGGTTTTCTATGAAAGGTTTACCTTTATATTTTATTGGCTCAAATATTTTTCATCTGAGTCTTTTTAACAGCTTGATAAAATTAGATTATGAATATATTCACGATTATCAGGAATTAATGGAGTATGAAGCATTCTTTACTTTAATAAACTATCTGTTTTATTTAAGAAAACGTATTTGTATTTACCTAATTTATTATACTCTTTTTATTGGTGTAAAAATTATTATTTACTTACCGTCGCGTTACGAATTGAATGGTTTCAAATGAGTTTTTCTTTAATTTAACATCACTATTTGATTAAACGAAGTGAAAAGAAAATTAAATGTATACTAATATACAATTTAAATCACAATGTAATATACTCTTTTGCAAAAAAAAACTAAGCACCGAGAAGGAGTTGCCCGATTGTGAAGAAATTTCGTAGGCAAAGACATCTTGATCAAAAATGCAAATGAAAAAATTTAAAAGCCACTGAGCATGACTTGCGGTCATAGAGCGCATTTCTGCTGAGCAAATTGCAAAATATAAAACCAGTAATAGAGTTTGAAAATTTATCTTTTTTCGTTTTCGCTGCTGTGATTGTCTAGGGAAAAAAAACGAATGATGCCATCACGACGGTTTCGAAGACCTAAAAGGCAACTGAATGATTTCGAACGTATTTGCATTGTCGGAATGCGTAAGGCTGAGTTGTCATACCCAACAATAGGTCGTCACCAGCAAAGTACAGACACAGCTGGGAAAAGGTATTATAGTAGCAGCAATGGTTTCCGTGTCTAACTTATCGACGAAATGAACGCTCTGGAAGGTCAATATGAACAAATGTGCGAGGCAAGATCGGAAGATTTTTCGACAGACCCGAATTGCTTGAACGGTACCATTGCTTACTATATTCAATGTACTATAAACTCTTCAGTACCCCCCTTGGGTACCTTCCACCCTTTCACAGTGCTTGGCTGAGACGGGACTACGCTAACAACGGCCTTTAAGTCGTCTGCATTTAATCCTACAACATCGGCAGAATCGCCAGGAAAGATGTCGCAGTCAATCATCATGGTTGTCATCAATCGCACTAGCACTGCATAGTGTTCAACGATGAATTTCGTTTTACACTTGAAGTAGATGGCAATCATCTCCGTGTCTGAAGAAGTTGGACACAACAGTATCAGTCAACCTTTGTTTCACAAAGGCATACAGCCATAACCCATGGTGTGACGATATGGGGTACACTTTCATACAACAGCAAGTCATCTCTTGTCATCTTCCACACATCTCTAACAGCTTAATGATATGTTGATATCATTCTGCGGCCGGTTGTATTATCCTTCATTGCATCCGGGAGCCAATTTCCAACAAGATAATGACATACCCCATACCACTCGCATATCTCTGGACTGCCTTCGTGTGGTTAATACTCTTCTTTTGCCAGCGAGGTCATCAAACCTTCCACCAATCAAACATGTCTGGAACATGGTAGGCTGCCAGTTTCATGCATCTCAAAATATCACAGATGTGGAATAACTACTGGTGAATGCCTAGCAGAATGTGTCGCAGGAGAGGACATTCGGAAACATTATTACTCTTTACCGAGACGTATACAAGCATGTATCACCGCCAGGGGCGGTTCCACCAAGTACTAATATAAATATTCAAGTTGTAATCGTGAGCTGGGGATGGCTCTATGGCCTTGATAATTTAATCCTAATTATATGTGTATAAGCTGTACAAAAATTTAATTTCCTTAAAAACAACCACTTCCTTCACGATGCTTCGATTATTTTGCAAAAGAGTTATATGTAAAATGAATAAAATGCTTGAGAAAAATTCTCAACTCTATTATACAATTTATACATCAGCTATTTTGTTTTTCCATTCGTATGTTATTTAAAAAGTAAAATGTATATTTTAAAATGTGTATCATTTATAGGTTTGAATATTTGTGTTCAATATCACATTTGAGCAAAAAAGGGCACTTTTGAGTATGCCTTTTAAATAATGCAAGTGAAATTGATTGTTTTTCATTATATTCTCAATATTACATAAACGCATTTGCAGCATTGTAAAAAGAAATGGGACATAATAATAAAAGGAGTTTTCATAGTACTAGATATTAAGTAATATAAAACTAATAATAGAAAATATTGTATATTGGGTACAAATGTAGTAGAAAAGAGAGCTGTACTCGTATAACAAATAAAATATAATGCAACATTTGCTTTGTATGTGTTACTTATTTTTTGTGTTTATATATTCTTTTTATTTTATAATATAGTTGGACTACTTATTACAATTTTTTTATACGCTGTCAATACACTGACGGAAAAAAAATTCCGACACCAGGAAAGAATTGTGTTAGATAAACGAAATTTGGTAGACGTGTTTATACATCTGAAATTGACTTCGATTTGATTTTCGCTTTTAAGTGTAACGCTAGTAGCGTCACTCAGAACTTAATTGCTTTAAATGTGTGCTGTAAAGTTCATGAGAGTTATTTATTTGTAAAATTTGACGCATTAAATTTATGTTAGCCAAGAATGCCTTGAAGAAGACGAAGAAGCAATTATCAACAGCTCACCGATTTTGGACGAGGTCATGTAATAAGGCTACGACAAGGTGGATTTTCTTTCCGCTATATTGCAGAAAGACTTGCGAG
This sequence comes from Trichonephila clavata, assembly GCA_019973975.1. Taxonomy (NCBI): domain Eukaryota; kingdom Metazoa; phylum Arthropoda; class Arachnida; order Araneae; family Nephilidae; genus Trichonephila; species Trichonephila clavata. Next base: position 95,693 of record BMAO01030035.1, read on the forward strand.
AATGTATCCACTGTGCTTGATTTTTGGGAGCAGTGGTTCAAATGATGGTACTGCCTCAAAAAGACCGAATCCCGGGCGGCTACATAGCAACACTGAGAGGAAAGACCACCGTATTGAGCGTACTGCATCCGCGGCATAAATTCAAGCTGTGGGTGGTACCACAACGAATATAACGAACTGCTAGAAATCGGTTATTTCAAGGATAGCTCCGAGCCAGGCGCCCTGTTGTGTGTATTCCCCTGACTCCAAGCCATTGCCGTTTGCGACCCCAGTGGTGTCAAGTCAGAGCTCATTGGAGGACGGAGTAGAAATTTGTTGAGTTTTCTGATGAAAGCACGTTCTCTTTTGGTGCCAGTGATGGCCCTGAGTAGGTCAGAAGTAGTCCAGGGGAACCCTTGCAACCAAACTGTCTGCGGCTTAGACACACTGAACCTACACCTTGATTCATAATCCGTGTAGCAGTTTCTATTACAGCAGGGGCACTCTCATGGTTATCCCAAACACACTGACTGCAAATTTATACGTCATTCTGGTAGTTCAATATACAGTACTGCAAATCATGAACATCATTCAAGGGGAGTCTCTTAAAAGGATAATGCTCACCCTCACACCACTGTTGTAACCATACCTGTTCTTCAAAGTGTTGACATGTTACCTTAGCCTGCGAGATCTCCATATATGTCTCTAATTGAGCACGTATGGGATCTCATTAGACGACACCTCCAGCAGCATCTGTAGCTATCACTAACCTCCCCAGTGTTGATACATCAAGTACAGAACTCCACACCACAAAGGGACATTCAGCACCTGTACGACACAATACACGCAGTATTGCATTCAAAATTGTGGAGGATATACCGACTATTAATTTAACAGCATTTTGCATTTGAAACGCAATTCCTTGACCTAGAATTCACTTGTAATCTTGAAAATTTAATCAATTAAACATGTTAACTAGACAATTGCATATTTCGAATTCCATTACTATACAATAATTTTTTCTTTGCATTGGGATTTTTTTCCGTCAGTGTATTTTGTTTTCTTGTTTTATAGATGGTTTTTAAACGATTGTATAATCATATGTAAAAACTAGCAAACTCTCAAATAAAGGTCTTTTTAAAATATATTAAATGTTTTATCATTATATATGCATAATTGTGAGATTTTCATGATGCTTAGGTATTATTAGATCCAAACCGACGATGTTTCTGATTTAAAAGTCATATTTTACATATCAATTTACATTATGTTTCAGAACCAAGAGGCTTTTGCAACACGAAACTTCTCAAGAAATTCAGACTTATGCTGACGGAAAAGATAACAACAGGCGAATCCATTGAAGACTGTCGTCAACAATGCTACGATACCAAAGAATTCATTTGCCGATCAGTCACCTTCGATCGCAGGTTCAAAACGTGCGGATTGTCTCATCATACCAGAAAATCAGCACCACCTGCATCTATTTCCAGATCAGATTCTCACGAGCTCTTGGAGATTTCCACTTGTTTTCAAGGTGAGAAGAAATTCTTTGAATAATACTGATCACATAAATAATGCAGTGTTTGTACACATTTTTCATCGTTGTTTTATTTAAATACCGATACATGAATATTCCGTTTTGAATTACCTTGCATATAAAGTGCACCGATACTTTTAAGCTGTATTTTTTTTAAAATTTTTTTATGTATATTCGCTATATAACGTGTGCATTTTTTTATCTGAAAAATCAAAAATCTCTCTGGAAAAATACTCTTATTTTTTGAAGTCTAAAATAGTCAGTGATTGATAATTAAAGTATGGAATGAAATCAAACCCAACATAATTAAATCATTTAAAAGTATAGTATACTAACAATCTAGTGGGATGGGAGATGGTTATCTATCATCGATCAGAGTTATAGTGATGGTGAAAAAATAGAATATAGATTTCGATGACGAGCATTAAGGTATAATGGAAGACGAATATGACAATTTTTTCTTACTCTGCGATAATGCAAGTTCATAAAATACGCCATTTCTCTTAAGTAAACAGTACATAGAGATGCATATAGAAATATAATTTTTTATCCACATATTTTCCTTATTTTTTAAGATATCATTTTCATATCCAGCGTATAAAACGAATTATTAAATTTTGATCCTATTTTTTGTGTTAAAAGTCACCGGATTATACCGTATATATATCAGGAGTGAGCAGACTTTTCCAGGGTACGGGATACTTCTAATTTTTTCAAGGTGTTGCGATCTACCCAATGGCGTAGATACGGTGAGTTGAAAGAAAATGTTTACAATATTATTACAGCTTAATAAAGCACTATAATTTACGTTTTTAGTAAAGGTGGTCACTTGAAAATGTCTTGGGGATCTACCGATCGATCGCAAACGATTTAATACCCACCCCTGGTATACATTATAATTGCTGCATGTGCTTTTAACACGCTTTTATAAGCTTCACTTGTATGTAAAGGAATATTTGAGCTCAATTTGTACCCACTTTATAAGGTCAGATTAATTCGAAATTTTTTCACTTTCCAGGACCGATGACAATACAATATTTAATAATTTTGTTCCGTTGTCCTGATCAGGATTAACGATTTCCCATTTTCAGATCTCATCCCGCATCTGGCGTGTAATTTCAGATCCCATTTTCAGATTTTGCAACTAATTCCAGAATCGGCGACTAAAAGATTAAGTTACTATAAAACTATAAAAGGGTGTTTTTTAGTTTTTTTAAACTATAATTTTTTTTAGTTTGATATTTATATGTTTAAAATATTTTATTCATATTGAAACTGAACTCATTGTATCAGCCATTGAAAAAATCTGGATGATATCAAAATATTTATAAAGAAAAAATACTTCTATATTTATAGATCTCTTTGTTGCGATCATGACCTTGTAGTTTTAAATACTAAGAAAATTCTCGTTATTACTTCGATATTTATCTATTCAAGCAATTTAAACCAGAACCAATCTTGAAACTCTGGAAGTTGTAAGAACTAATAATGTTCGGATTCATTCAACAAGGGACATTTTCATGTCTTAATAGTTTGAGAGTTATGTAGTATTGTTTTTAAAAGTGGGGAATTTCGAATACTTTTTTGAAGCAGCGATAATGTCATTTGATAATTAGTCAGAATTATGTAGTATTTCACATAATAATTTATCCCTACATTATACTTCTGTTATTACCATTATAATAGCTGAAGCTTCAAATCTGAAATTACCCTTTACAACTAAGGCCACCTAAGAATAATTGGGAAGACTTCATTACTAAAGATTCATTCATAAATCTTAAGAACCATTTAAATATTATGAGATTTAAAAATATTTGCTTATACAAACTAATAATAGTAATTGAATAACTGATAACTAACTGATGGATAATTCAAGAAAAAATATTTGAAATGATAAAATTAAACGGTAGCATATTTAACATGCATTGAATTTAAATTTTAGAAAACAGGCGTTCTTCAAGAGATATATTTAATTTTTTTTTTCAGCATTAGTTATTGCTATCACTATTATAATGCGTTGCAGTTTGAACTGGAAAACAATTCTAAAATTATTTAATGTTTTATTTAAAACAAACAAAGACTAAGAAAGCGAAATTAAAAATGTGTACTGCTAATCTTATAAAAACAACAACATTGTTCGTGAAGCCTTTTTCAAGTATAGTACAGCACAATAGTTTAGTCAGGGGAAAAACATTTCTTAAAACTTTCCAAAGTAAAGTTGCATGCAAATACATTGTAAACCAGCTTAAAACTCAAGAATAAGTATAGGTTAAAGATTCTGAACTGTGTGCATTGTATCCTCTTACAGAAAGAAAACAAACTTCGCGTCATTCGAATTTTTTCTGCTTCCACGTCTTTTAAACAGAAACCAGTCACTAAATCACAAATATGACACTAATCCAAATTCGAGATATATGAGAACACGTCTTTTAGGTCGGAGGTTCAAGGGTAAAAACACAAGAGAAATCCGTACAACAATCGAAAAAAAATGAAAGAAAATAAATGTAAGACTTTTCTTTAAGTCGGCTTGCTACAGTAGGCGTTTTCTTTTCCATTGTTAGGCTTAGCATTATTCTTTTCTTGCTGAGATTAAAGTGAAAAAGGAAAAAGTTAGAAAAATAAAATAAAATAAACACCTCAGAGAAGGATATATATATATATATATCGGTGTACCTAGGGTGTTTGTTATGTAGGGAAGGGGATAACTTTGCTGACTTTTCACCTTCAGGCTTAGCTGCAAGATTGTAGGGGAAAAGGGGAAAAAAAGAGAAGCAGAGTATTCGTCTTGAAGTTGACTCGAAGAACACATTTTTTTTAACAAATTTTTACTCCTCACATTTTTTTAGTTTCACGGTGACTGACACTTGTTAACCAGGATAAGGGTTCCGGAAGATAAAATAATACTAAAAAATATAGAAAAACAAAATCATGATGTGAAAAATGATATTTTGGCAAAAAGGAACGGAACGTGATTTTTAGCGCGTATTTGGTCGGAGCGTGATGTAAGAGTAGAAGAATCTGTATGAAAAACTTTTTTTTTAAAAAAAAAAGAAAAAGATTATTGTTTTTTGCTCGTTTGGTAGGGGGAAAAAATGGGGTTTTTTTTTTGTCTTTAAAGATGAATTATATTTCCGGGATCTTCGATTGGTTTTTAGTTCTAAATTTCATTTTAAATGAATTTTATTTAAAAACAATTGGTTTCAGTTTGGCGTTGTTTTGCGTTAATAGCACTAACTTTCAAGATTAAGTTAATTTGTACAAAATTTTGGTCCATTTTTCATGAATATATTTTTGTTTGAAGGCATTAAAAAGACATTAAATGGAAAAAGGGGGGGACGTTGTTGAAAATTTTATTAAAGCTTTATTATTTATTTATTGTAATAATCATACATGTCAAATTTATTCAGAAAGTCAAAAATATTACAGTGATTATGCCCAACCTTGTTGATGTAAAACAAGGATGTCAAACTCAAACTTGGGCCAGACAAACAAGGTTGAACTTTAGGTGGGTGTCTAAAAATTAATATCCATATAAACGTAAATGTATTTCGAAAATTACATTATAATAAACATATATAAAAGAAAGAACATTAAATGTTTAATGTTTACGTCTTGACACTTGGCATCTCTTCTCTCTGTTACTATCTTTATTATTCCGGGATGAAATTTTGATATTTTATGATGTATATTGCTATTGGTGGGCCGATACACTGATGGGGGCGCGATAATGTTCGTTGTGGGCCGTGAGTTATGATACTGTATCTTATGCTGCAGGAATTTCAGAATAGTAAATGGCTTAGAAGTTTTTATTTGCGATCGCAACTTCTTTATTTGATTTAAAATGAAACAAAAAAATGAAAAATGGGCTAATATTACATTATTATTATACTTTTAATATTGTTATGTAACACGAACTAACGCCTTTAGTTTTCAGTCATAGATTATTTCATAGTACAAATTAAGGACATTGAATTTGTATATAAAGAAGAGATATATTTATCTTAAAAATACATATGTGAGGATGATACATAGTCAGTTCAAACAATTGTTGGTGTACTTTCTATTTGGAGATCACTTTTTAATACTCATGAAAATACTATCCATTGTCATAACTATGAATTAAATCTTTAAACGAAAAAGGAGTATGAGGGTTAAAAAAACGAGCCAAAACAAACTTTGTTACATTTTAAAAACTTTGTTCAGTTTCAATATGATCAATTACAAGTTTCAGCTGGGAAAAAAACTATCGAATACGAAATAATAAAGCAGATGGAAACGTCATTTTCTTAAAAATGTGTGTTATGTGTAATATTGAAAAAATTTGCATGTGTCATATATGTCGAATATTTTAATAAGACGTGAGATACATACACAAATAAAGAAGAAATAACAATAATTCAAAAATCTGAAAGGAGTTCCAATAAGTTAAAATATTAATATTTCAATTCAGTCTGTTGATTAAATATACAAGATTAACGGTACAGCGGTTGTATATATAAAATCTTAGGGTAAATAGAGTATAACCAGAAGATGGGAAATCACATAGGATTATATGGTCGGAGAATCGCTTTCCTGTAAACGCCTTTGCAATTTAAGAACTTTTTCTATAACGAAAGGTTTAGAGAATTGGAACATTTTTATCTCGCATTGTATATGTTACCGGCAAAGTATGAAATGCGGGCATTCTATACAATGCCTAAATCTGTTTAGGCAAAGTATGAAAAAAGGTCATGATAAGGATATTATATCAATGACTTACATTCCTAGATGTACAAATGTTATTCTGACAAAATGAGATTGCTATTGAAAAAAAAAATATTGCTAAATTGTGATTTCGCATATACTTGTATTTGAATTCCTTCAGAAGTTCTAAGTCGATAGAAACTATCCTATTTCCCACTCATTACAATTGCCAATATATTGGCATTCGGAAAAAAAATCAAAGTTTTTACTACAATACCTTTTTTTTAAATAATTTTCTGTTTTTTTCTGGTAAGGTTCACAAAGGTGGATGTACAAGTTCAATATCATAACATATAACATTTTTGTATTTGGTTGAAAGTTCTTTCAGAATTCTATCACATCCCCAAAATTCAGAATTTAATTTTGCTCTTGGCAAATTAGAACAAGTTCAGAGCTCAGGTACCTCCTTCTGGGATGGAAACTGGGTGTCAAAATTACCGGCGGCAAACGGTACGCCTACATGGTGCCACACTAAAAAGTGATAGCAGCCCCTGGAGAATGTATTAGGTCTGAAAATGGTAAAAATACTAATCTGTAGCCCCATTGGGGGGGGGGGAGAATCCGTGACGTAATACTGTATATCAGTTCTTCCCAAATTTTTATCTTCGGGACCGGTCAACGTTTGATAATTTTACGGTGGCCCACTGAGGGTGTGACGTTGATTATTTATATTTTAAATTGTTTTGATTTATAATTTGCAGTAGAACGTCGTTTTTTCGAATCAATTGGGACCGGACCACCGTTCGGATACGGGGTAGTTCGGATAACCGAAAGCGATCCATGCAGTATATGAAACCGGACACTATACGAATATTGAAAATCAAACAATTGAAAAATTTACAAATTTGTTGAGAAGTGCAAAGTGCCTCTGAGAATTGTACCGCGTGCCACATGAGATATAGATTGCCGACCCCTGCTGTAGATCGTGACACCTTCTCCGGACACTATAGCTTGCTCCTCCATTTTCAGGCAGCACAGGAAAAAACCAATTTTTTTGTTGAACAAGTTTAAGTAAAATTGAGCATTTTGACATTTCCGAACAAACAGCAATGTACAACTAACAAATTCTGAGCCTAAGACACGTGTTAAAAGTTTTATGTCTTGCCAAATGACAATATTCAAAACGAATCTGAGATGTATTTCATACTTTGCCGGTTTCTCATTAGGCATTCTATAGAATGCCTAGGCAATGTGTGAAATAGGAATCATTTCATACATTGCCGGCTAGATTTAGGCATTGTATAGAATGCCTAGGCATTCTAATAGAATGCCCGATTTCATACTTTGCCGGTAACATATATAATCGACTTCAAAATCGACATCTTCATAGACACATGTTTGAAACGTTTTTGAACAAGAATTCGATGAATCATAATTTTTTAACTTCTCGATTTTTTTTATAATAATTGATAAGCTGTTTGGAGTAATACTGAATTTAAAATCAATAACTTTTACTTGACGCTTTTATCCTTATCCTGACGAATTAAATTTTTTTTTGATGCTTCAGCACTTTCATTTTGACATTTTCGAGCAGCATGAGACGAAGTTACCAGAACGACTGATCAACACTAGAAAATGAACTGAGACTAGTTCAGGACACGAGACAACTCCACTGAGGGTGAAAGGGGATATCAAAAATATTTCTAGTGAACTGAACAATGGGGGGTTAAATGTTGCATTTCTTGGATGAAATGCCGAGAATTCTATACCTCTCGTCGAGTATGGCACCTAATAAAACCAGTTAAAGAATTATGACCACCGTCAAATAGTTAAAATAGAGAATAACTTGAAATGTCAGAAATACTTTAGAGCTAGGGAGAAAAAAAATAATCTCAGGAAAAAAAGTTCGTTATATAGAAAATGCGTTTCACTATTGAGAGGTTATTTTACGAAGAAAATCATGAAATGTGTGTTCTTTGTTCCAAGGAAAAGGTCACTATATAGAAAAATTGGCAATATAGTGGTTTGTTATATGGTGGTTAGACTGTATATATGTGTGTGTGTTTTGGGGGGGGGAGGTATTTTAATTTGCGTGTGTGTGTCTGCATACTTTCAAAATTTTTAATTTTAAAATCCTTTTGTTAAATAGATGGGAATTATAACATATATTAATTTTAACACAACCGTAAATTGAATAATTTATATTTACACATAATATCTTTAAAACTTTTCCGCAATTTATTTTATATCATTCAAAACCACAGAGAAATTATTTGATTCAATATAATAAAACAATTTATTCACTGTAGTTACTGTTTTCCTTTTAATTTAAAATTAACGTATAATAAGCAACTTTATTAATTTGTATAAATGTTGTAGATTTAGTAAATTGTGAATAAATAAAATTTTTAATGAGTGATATTCTTTTATTAAATGAATATTACAATCCTTAATAAATAAATAGTTTTGTCTCAAGTAATATACGAGCTGGGTTTTACATTTTTTAAAGTATAATTTAATTTTTATAAAATTGAATGTTTTTAGGAAGAAATTTAAAATGCATTGATTTAAAAAAATTTCAAAACCATAAAAATTGCAATCGAAATTTGAAAATATATTTGAAATAATCAAAATAATTATTTTTCTATAATGTTAAAAATACAGATTGATTGAATCTTTCACTTGTGATCTGGAATTCGTAATTACTGTTGTTGTTATTACGATGATGCAGAAAGAAAATAAATAAATTATACCTTATAGTAGGACCTAAGCAAAAGAAGATAACATACAAGTAAAAAACAAAACTAAACTGTACAATTTTTCCAGCTTACCTCGCTTAGTATGTTAAAAAAGTAAATAGTAAAATAAATGTTAAATTAACATACTACCTTGAAATGAAAAAATTATAATTGAAGATCTAAAAATGAAAATATAATCCGCTTAGAAAAACCAGAATTCTTTTCGCATTTGAATTTTTCAAAATAAATGTTTGTGTATGTGTTACACAGATGGTGTTTCTCCAGCATTTAAATCCTTTACAAAGAAGAAAAGGATTAGATTTCATTGAGGTAGTAACAGTAAATTTTCTTTTTCAGAAAAAAAAAATATCTATATTATTTTATTTTTCTAAAGAAAAGATTTTTTTTATAAGCTGAAGTCTCTTGATAATATTTTAACATACTTAAAATAATTTAAATCTTTAAATAGTTAAGTTTGAATAAGTCACGTGGTGTAGAAGTTTTAGTCTTCGCTTGGATAATACAAAAAAAAATGGTGTTTGACTTTTAAGACACGGTTCTCATAACATATTTTTCCGTTAAAATAATCACTCAGAGACCTAAGCTAATATACTTAAAACAATATTAATCATTTAAAAAAAATATATGGGACTTATTTAATCCTTGGCAATATTCCTAAGGGAACTTTATATGTTTTTTAAAGCGTTTTGCAGTTGATTAACAGCTAAACTTCTTTTATTGTGCTGTGAATTAAACTGAGCAACAATATTATTTTAATCGTAGAGGTTAAAAACAACAGTATTATTATTAAACAACAGTATTATTTTAATCTTAGAGGTGCCTGTTAAAATAAAATGAAATAAGGATTGCAATATTGATTTCTGATAAAAATAAAATGAAATCAAATATTTACTTACATTTTACTAGATTTGAAAATTTTATGCAAAATATAAACTTTTGTTGAAGTTATAAATTTTGTTTGAAAATACTTTTGATGAAAATCGGGGTTGTAAAATAATTTAAAATGAATTCATTGTATAATATAATGGGCCTGTAAATCATACTGTTGTAAAAAGAAATTCAATGCGAAAAAAAGTATTATGCTTTTAAATTAGTTTTTAATCACTATTTATATATATAATGTTATCTGAATATATAATATTTGTACAGTTAATTTTTTAAAAAATATCATTTCTAAGATCGTGAAGTCCAAGCTTAGCTTAATTGCTTCACATTTCATTTCATTTTACTATATAATATCAATTATATAATTTTGGGGCTATATTTTACTTTTAATTTTTCATATCCACTTATTTATGTATAATGGACGGAAGGTAGCCTAGTGGTTTTAGTGACAGAGGTACGTGAATGGCGTGTCACAGTTCAAAATCCCATGCCACTGAAAACTCTTTTTGTAGAAGACTCAAAGTACTCCCGTTGGCATGGTGGGAAAGATTAGAGCAGGTGTGCCAGGTCAGGTGTCATCCTCTTTACTTGACTGTTGCACATAATAACGATGTCTGTCGCCATTAGTGCACGTGTTTTTTTATATGGACCCATAATAAGCCTTCACTCACGGTGCATGCTAAGAATAAAAATTTCTAGATTTTGTTAGTTGTTAGAATTTTTAGATTCAGTCGAGTCGAAAACTTAATGTTGTGAATAGAATAGGCCGACGCATTTTTTCTGATAAATCACCAGCCACTATTATAGCGAAAATGATTTTATTTGTGACACTTTGAATCTAATTTTGAGTTACTTTTCGCTTTTGCGAATTAATTTATTTACAATTTGCAATTTCTTAATATTATTGCCAGTATTGCCTTATTTTCCTAATTTCTAAGGTTACAAACTCTCAACTTCCCAAGTTGAATTTTAAGTTGTTGATTCGATTAAAAGTAATTAATTAATAGTCTTTCTTCTATCTGGTTCATTGTGACTTCTAGAATATATTTTATGTACAAGGTGGGGCTATATAAAATAACGAGAGGAATGCTGTAAAACATTTTATTTTGATTTCTTTCATATTTATTTTGTCATCTTAAATCTATCAACCCTCCTCTATCTCTATAACTCCACATCGCAATCTTACATTATTCGAAAATGTACTGGAAATTCGTAACGCGTTATTATCTTTTTCAATAAACTTCGTTGCATTCAGCGTGATAGTGCAAACATTTTTGCAAGTTTTATGTTATTTAAATGTGATAATTTTAGACTCCATTTTGGCATACAGTTTCTTGCATGCCCAAATTGTAACGTAAAATTTGCCGTAATAATACATTGATAATTCCTATAGTTTCAACAACCACACGGATACTTAAATGAAGGTCAAATAGAAAAAGATTGCCAATTTTTCGATATTGTACAAACTTTTGACGCGCTAGAGTCCTCCGAGAGTGAATCTTCTTCGAGGGCTTCATGGCGTTTTGAAAACGCTTAAGCCACTCAAAAACACATAGACCTTCATTGGCATACACTTCTTTCAATAAGTTTTAAGTTTTAGTAGCGGTTTATCCAAATTTCATGAGAAATTTTACAAAATTCGTAATACGGACTAAGATTACGGTTATACGGACTTACTTACAGAGACAAAAGGCACTGCATTTGAAAGTAAAAACGTCACGCTAGAGATAGTTGTCAGTCGCTGACGTTTGACGTACGCTTACTTCTTCTGTAATATCGTCAGTTTCGTTATTTAATAGCCACACCTTCTATAAAAGAATCTTAAGTCTCTACGGAGAAACAAAAATATTTTATATATAATCAATGAAGTCTTCTCCATAGATTGAGCAAAGCATTTCATAATGAAGAGGACATAGACCCCTGTTCAACTATCGAAGTTTTCAATTGATCTGCGTTCATAATATTGTAAACTTAAACTGTTTATCTATTGTTACGATGTTGTAAGGAAAATAACGCGTTACTTAAGAGATATATACCGTCGATCGATTTTTCCAAACTTAAATAGGCGTTGAATAAGGCGTTTTCTTGTGGGCATCTGGACTGTGAAAACAGTCCTCAATCCCATATCTGGTGAACTTCGATGTGGGAGACGACAAAAGTGAAAATTCTTTCAGTCTGCTGAGAAGCATGATGGTGATTGGCTAGGTCGAGGAGATCCAGGAAGCATAGCCTAAGACTTCTCTTCTTGAAGGAGTAGAAGATTTTTTTTGCGTGGTTGAGAGCTTAGAGGCTGATATCTGGTTGGTCAATGATGACATTGAACATAGACATCGATTGGCTGCCCAGGGGGCTGAGAATAGGGAAAGTGGGAGGAGCTTGTCCAGTGGGGCAGTTTTAGAAATTTATATCAGAAAATTTAAGGAAAGAGTAAAAAAAATTAAATTTACTAGGTGCAATAGCGCCAAATTAAAAGACGTTGCAAAACGCTAACATAATATGCGCAGAAAATGTTATGTACCAGGTGTATGCAAATGAAATGAGACGATTGTTTTAAAAAAACACAATTAATTTGCGAAAACTGTTAATATGTCTTTATTTGAAATAATATCCATCGCTAGCTACACAGTTTCCCCATCTTTCGGGCAATTTGTGAATACCACGCCAAAAAAATGATCGGTCTTTTGAGGCCAGCCAGTCATCAAGCTAAGATTTGACGTTTTCGTAAGAAGTGAAGCGCTGGTCAGGCAATGCGTGTCCCAATGATGCAAATAAGAGGTAATCGGAAGGAGCCAAGTCTGGTGAATAAGCCGCATGCGCTAATGGCTCCCAGCCGAGCACCTTAACGATGTCCTTGGTCTGCTTAGCACGGTGGCTAGGTGCGTTGTGATCAAGGAAAATTACTTTGTGCTGCCGTTTCTTGTATTGCTCGCGTTTTTCGAGTATAGCATCGTTCAAATTAAGTAATTGTTGCTTGTAGCGATCAGTATTAACGGTTTCACCGGGTTTGAGAAGCTCGTAATAGATTGGTCCCTCCTGATCCCAGAAGATACACAGCATTGTCTTGCGGCCGACGCGATTCGGCCGTGCGATCAATTTGGACGGCTGTCCGGGGTCAACATATGATCGATTACGCCTGGGATTCTCAAAATAAATCCATTTTTTCATCGCCAGTTACAATACGATGAAGATATGACTTGCGTTTGTAGCGGGCAAGCAACATTTCGCATGCGATTCTTCGGTTTTCCTGTTGACGGTCCGTTAGCTCGTGTAGTACCCATCTACCGACCTTTATTATCTTGCCCATTGCTTTGAGACGACGGGAAACAGTGCTCTGGTAAACATTCAGTTGTTCTGCAAGATGTTCTTGTGTTTGAACATCATCTTCATCGAGTAATGCTTGCAATTCAGCATCTTCAAATTGTTTTGCTGGTCTGCCACGCTCCTCATTTCTCACATCGAAATCATAATTTTGAAACTTTTTAAACCAACTGTAGCACTGCGCATGGCTCAGAGCATTTCCACCGTATGCTTCTACATGCATTTGATGCGATTCGGCAGCATTTTTCTTAAAATCGTAACAAAAAATTAATGCTGTCCGCAAATCGTGGTCGGAAGGCACAAAATTCGACATTTTCAACACAGTTAAAAAATACAATGCACGCTGAAACTTGTCCAAATGTAAACTAAACATGAGTATCAAAGGTCAAACTATAAAAAAAATCACGTGTCACGGTTTCGTATTGTTTGCATATATGCGTGGCGACATCTGTTAGCAATCGTCTAATTTGATATGCATACACTTAGTAAGTAGATAAGCAGAAATATATATATATTTTTCCACTATTGCTACATATCGCGACAACTTAGCGAAATTTGTCTGTATAATACATTACATACATAAAAATCTAGTTTAACTTTATTTAAACGGGATGAAATATTGCATTAATTGTGTTAAGCCCTTTGGTGTGTGTTTTTGCTATTTCAGTTTTCGGAAATTGGCATAGAAAATTGGTCCCTAGTGAAGTACAGTTTTTTTTTAAACAGAAAATATTAATTGGTTCAGAATACCGTAAAAAAAGGTTTTTAAGAAATAGATTTTTTTTTAAAAAATCTTGTTTTAATTAGTTTTTGTCTACTTTTTGAGTTACGGCACTTATATAGTAAATATATATATATATATTACGAATCATATCGAAATTATTTATAAGAATGAAAATGAAATTAAAAAAAACGTGTGTTCAGAAATTGAAATCCCCCCCCCCCGAAATATTTAAGAAATGATATGCGCAGGGGGGAACTTAGATATCAATATAAACAGCAAATACCAAATGAACAAAATAGTAAATGAATATAATTTAGGAACAAAGGGATTTTGTTTATTATACTGGCTTAGCATGATATCATCAGAAAATTAGATTACAAAACCTATACGGAAATTCCTAATGCACATCACATCATAAACAAACCCTTCATTTGATCTAAACATAAGACATCAATTATGCTACGGATAGAAACATCCATAACATAGATAAAATCATGATTTCCTTTCTTCTAGAAGAAAAGAAGATAATGAATCTAATAATGGAAATGCATGGCAACTGAACAAGTAATAGTTTCATTATCTTGACAAGATCGACCGAAGGGTCACCTTATCAGGCAAGACACTTAATCTCCCATCCTCCCCCTAAAATCTCTTAAAGGATGTCCAAAACTAATTTAAATGGGCTTCAAGCTCCGAAGACACTGTAAGAATAATAATTAGGTTGTTACTTTGTGCCATTAAATGGCCCGAAAGACCTATAATTATTTAGAACTTCGTGTAGCGGTCGTCCTAACGGGTTGTCAGAGCAAGTGACTGATGATGCAACACCGCTGAGTTTGACCACACGGTGTTAATTGAGTTCTCCTCGGAGAAGGGGTAGTCATTTAACGTGAAATTGATTTTTTTCCACTTGGATAGTGTTAAAAGTTATGAAGTATGGGGAGATCTAAATTAACACGTAAGGTATGTGGTACCTGCTGTTTTCCTTCATTGGATATAATGTGGGTATTAAGAAAATGGAATTTTTCTTCTTAGCAGGCGATAAAAATAAAGCAATCAGTGTCAAATTTCTGATACGTTTTGAAATTTTACATTATTTTGCGACAGGTTAATTTATTTCCATCGAATCTAAACAACTCGTCAAATACATACAATAAAGATTTATGAAGTATTTGTATTGATAGAAATAATTATTATACTGTGACATTCCAATATTTATTGCTGTAGAGAGTGGGAGAGTTGTGTTAAAAACGCACTGTAAAGCAGCACGAGGGATATTGGACATAAACCTCGTAATTTTGAGCCTTGCTCAAGTGACGAAGGTGACATCTGAATTGCAACTTGTCTTCAAACTACGACACCACACCAACGGAGGATTTTGAGCTCAACACATTTAAAGTGTATCAACCTTCTCTATATTGAAGGTCTTTAGTGGAACCCGTGGCATAAATCACTAGGCTACCATAAACATTTATTGCGCTAGAGAAATATTGTAATAATTTCAAACAAAAATACATTATTAATGGTATTTAATAAAAATTACTTTTGAAAATTTTGAAATGTATGTCATTTATTTATGTTACAAAGAAAAAGTGGGAAAGATGCTGAAATATTGAAAAACTCAACCATTAGCAAGTAATTATTTCTCTTGCAGTTTGAACTTTAAATATATATAATAACAATATTTTAAAGTTAAAGGCGAGCTTTGAACAAATGAAATAAAAAATAATAGCACCAATGTAACATTTATTTAATTTTTTACCGCTTGCCTGATTATACCGAGTTACCTCGGGTTCGTATATATTTCAGTTAATTATTATCCCGGGAAAACTCGAGTGAAGCAGAATTTATCGGTACGATCTGTTTTCTCATGGTTTTACTCGGACAGGAGGAAATGAAAAGAAATATGCAGCTTTGATTGGCAATTTACAAACTTTTGTTGATTTTGTGTATCCTTTGGCGGGATAGGTCACGTGCTTTCTCTATTGTATAGTACACGTCGGCTGGTGGATTATTAATGTCTAAAGAAGGATAAATCCGTTGATAAAAAGTAAAATAATGGCGATGATGCAAGATAGCGAAAAGGATGATTTTTCAGAGAGTGATTATTGTAAGAAATTGAAAATAGTGGAAGTGATTCTTCTGTACGTAGCCTACATTTTGTACTGTAAATCAGGAGGTTCACGATCACTAAGCAATTTATAACGGAACTGAGATTGAAAAAATAATTTCAGAAAATCACCGTGAAGAGTTTTTTTGCCGTATCAGGAAGACCCAGCATTAGTTTTTCAACACTCAGGTTAACCTCCGAGCATTTTCCAAATGTTATTTTTGCTGCTGATAAAATCTAATCCAACTAGGCAGTGTACTATGTGCTCCCGTTAAGAGGTAAGCCAGTAAGAAAAGAGACCAGAGAGAGAGAGAGAGATAGACCAGTGTATAGAATGTCAGGTATCACTATGTGTTGCCCATTTTTTCAAGAAACTATCATTCAAAGACTAATATTCAACTTTCTTCCATTTGCCCGAGATAACTCGGAATAGTAAACTAATATTAAAATTAAATGCTTTTACACCTGTAAAAATTCAAATTCTGTTTAAAACTTGTATATTTTATTTTGTTTCATTTCCTTGTATTTAATAATAAAATAAAAAAATTTGGTGATTTTTGCAATTTTTTCAAAACAAATTTGTAAGGAAGCGGTTAAAAAGTGAATTGTCATGTGAATTAATATTTATATGGGTTTGATAACAGTAAGCATACTTCAAACACTTAGAAATTTCTAAATTTATGTATATAAAAAAAAGAAATCTGCTTTGCTACAACTCTGTTTAATTAAAATTTATACACAGCTTTAACAATTATTGATTTTTATTAAAGAATATCTAATTTATAAAATAAAATATTAAAATTTTCATAACAAAGATTTTTTAAAAAGGATTTATGTGTGAAAATTTATTTAACTTCATATGCATACATTTTAAGAAAAAAATTAGGACAACAACAATATTCTCATTTCCATGATAAATTAATCGCTATGGTAAACAGATAAAAATTGATAGGAATGAATGAAGAAAACTATTTTTGCAAACATCTATTTTTTCAACACCAATTGCAATTTTTTTTTTATTTTTTTATTTTTGCAATCAAGAATTTCTTTGTTCTGAAAATTCGTTATCATTATACATTTGAAAAATCCACCTTTAAAAAACTTTTAATACTGAAAATTCTAGCTATAAATATTAATTAAAATTTTAATTGCCGTAAGTCAAAAACAAGACACTGAAATATGATTTAGTTAAGCAAACTTTAATGATCCATAAATGCATGAAATATAAACAACTTCTTAACAATATTGTATTGACATTAATTGCATTCTAATTCAAATAGATACTCACTTTTTGTTTTGCTTCAGTTTAACAAACAAGTAAATCTACAAACATTCCCCCAGACTGACAACAAAAGATTTTACAATATATCCTTTCATTCTTAAAGTAAAAATGTCTTGTCATTTCAAATAATTTCTGTTAATTTCCATTATTCCTTGCATACTATGTCGAGTTGGTTACTTCGGTTTCCTTAACACGGACACGCAACTTAAGGTGACACTTGCAACGATAAGTCATTGTTCTCTTTCAAAAGATGGCGGGGAAAAGTACCTACAGAACTCATAGAACTTATACTCCGGGGTAAAAAAAACTCATTACACTATTTAAATGGCTCTTTAATGAAGAGAATTGGAATGTGTTTTTTTCTCATTTTCTTTCTTCTTTTACTCCTTAAGTGTAATACTTCTTGTGTCTTGATATATGTTATGAGGATATGCCTGTTGTTTTGAAAATCTTCTTTGTTTGAGTTTTTTCTAAGTATTTATTTGTCTTTGTTCTTTTTTTTTTCTTTAGTAATGACAAAAACAGGGGTTTAGCAAGTAATACTTTAGTTGATTGAGAAAGAAAATGGTACAATGTTTTTAATTTTAGTGAGTTATTATATATTATATTTAAATTTCTTTTTTCACGTTTTTTAATTTAAGATTTATTTAATACAGAAATACTCCGAACTTGTGACGTAGTGATAACCGTGTAAGTTGAATTCGCGCAAATCGGGGTATGATTTCACGTATAAATTACTATAAATTGTTTCATTTGAGACCTTATAAATAATAATTTACAAAGAAATTAGTCAAAATCTTAGATCACACAATTACAAAAAAACAAAAAAAAAAAAAAACGAGGTCACATTTAGAAGGTTTCATAAAATCTAACAAAATAATCTGCCACCTCAAAGATTTTTTTTCCCGCCAAATTTCCTCGTAGCATGTTAAGAACTTTTAAATATGGCTTTCGTTAGAGTCTTTTTTTAAAAAAAATTGTAATTCTTTTTCAATGAAACTGAGGCTTTCTGTCAATTTCTCAATCCTCATTAGATTTTTTGATCGGACTGGATCTAAAGATTCAATTTCTTCAATACCTTGCTCTTTCTCATGCATTTCTATGACCTGATTGTCAGAATTCAGCACAGTTTTTGAACATCGTCAATATCCACTTCTAAATTTATTTGCCTGGAAATGTAGCGAACTTCTTCAATCACATTAAACATTTTATCAGTTTTTTTCTCAAACAATAGATGAGCAGGAGTAGCGTAAGTCGATGTATTACAGTAATGCTTTATATTATTTGTGGTATATTTTATTAAAAAATTCAAGACATGAATTAGAAATATATATTTTGACGTACACTTTTTTTTCATTTTAATAATGAAATTTAAAAAAAATTTGCTAGTTTATTTTCAATGCAAATATTTTCCTTTCGTTCATCAGAAAAGTTTTTATTCCCATTTCGTAAATGAATTTTTAAAAATAATTTTAAAAACGGTAAATATTAAGTAACTATCAGTGTGTTTAGTGCAGTAAAATATTTAAATGAAAAAAAATATTAATAATCGCTTACTACTTTTTACATTAGTGTATCATGGAGAAAAAACTACTTTAAGAAAGTAATTAAGCTTTCTCGTCAAACATGAAATACAAATAATATGAAATATATATTAATTAAAAAAGATAAATTAATC